>CM047990.1:5263538-5277885 GCA_026261665.1 Melanotaenia duboulayi | reverse complement strand
ACAGAGATGGAGAAGAAGAAGGCAGCAGCTAGCCTTTCAGCCACTGTTACAGAATGTGAGATGTATTCAACAGGTTCGAAGGGCAGCGGTTGGAAATATTTTGGTTTTTACTTGCTCCATATGTAAGTTACTTAAATATAATAATTCTACAAACATTCGGCAGCACCTCATGTGTTCCCAGCCCAGGTTGAAGGAGGACAAGAAGCTGCCGGTGATGACGGTTTGACATATGTTTTCAGAATAGTATGCTGCTTTGATAGATAGGTTACAATGATATTTAATATTTCATTTAGTAATAGTTATTTCAAAGCTAATCATTACACATTCAATCTCATGCAGTGTGGGAGACGGATCTGGATGCTAATAAGTCAATGTTACGATACATGTTTAAAACAACATTACAACCGCACTTGCAAAAACCACAATGGTATAAGTACAGTTTCATACACTTAATTTGAGTTTAAGTGCCTTTCCCCTCAAGTTTATTTAAATAATATACAATAACATACATTAAACTAACTTGTGGTTTCATAGTCGACTGTATGCCGACAATTTCTGAGCAGTTAGTGCTGCTGAATTGATGGGTCAACATCTGTTGTTGCTCCTAACTATTGCTGACACATTTTTACTGTTGATTTCATGGAAAAATTCCTGTATACAGAAAAAAGTTAACTGAATATCCTAATAATCGTTTAAGAATCCAAACACTCTAAATCGTAATCGAATTGTGAGGTACCTAAGATGGCACATCCCTACCATTTACTCTTGGACAAAACAAGAAGTGGCAAGTCAAGACTACCTTCTCTTTTCAAATTAAATTTTTCTTTAGTTGGAGGGGAATTTCTGTGCACTGAAAATACAGACAAACATCTGAGTTTCTGTCTGGTATTATGTTTGACTATTTGGTGGAAAAGAAAGCAATATACACTAGATTTATATTTAGACTTTGTGATAAGCTGGATCCCCGTGACATTGCCTTTCCTGCATTGTAGAGGCTGGCAGTGCACTGAATTAACTCTTCTTCTGTAATCAAATCTCCAGAAGAATAACACTTTCTTTCCTCCCATTCTTCCATACCAGTCAGACTAGTTTAAAAATACAATAAAGATTAAATGAAAACAAAACTCAGATTGTCCCGTTTGGTAGCCCAGAGTAGATCCAGGACCTTGCTAGCTCCCTTGGCCCACTAGCATCATACTGTATATATAAAATCACAGGCTAGGAATTTTGGTGTTATAATTGATGGATGTTTAAATTACACAAGTATATCAGCACAGTGGTCAAAGCTAGCTTCTTTCAGATTCGGCTTCTAGTCAAAGTCAAACCATATCTCAGAAGGGTTGATCTAGAAAAAGTTATCCATGTTTTCATTTCATTACGCTTGGACTACTGTAACTCCCTGTATATCAACATTGGCCATGCAGCTCTCAGTTTCATTCTCCCAGAATGCTGCAGCTCGTCTTCTAACAGGGACGAAGAAACGCGAGCACATAATGTCAATGTTGTCCTCACTTCACTGGCTTCCGGTACAGGATTGATTTTAAGATTCTTTTATCTGTTTCTAGGTCTCTGAATAGACCGGCCTAAGATTGTTTATCTGACCTTGTTAAGGTGTATCAACCGTCCAGAGCTCTTAGGTCAGCTGACCAGATGGTCCTGGACCTTCCTCAAACCTTCATGAAAACCGGAGGAGATCGAGCCTTCGCAGTTGTGTCTCCCACGCTGTGGAATGCATTGCCCCTTTCTGTGCAGTCTGCAAATAGCCTCTTCGTTTTTAAACGTGTCTTGAGACCCACTTATTGGCCTTTGGCTGAGCAGTCACCTCTACTGGATTTTTTATCTTTTTTTTTAATCTTTTTTTTTTGCTTTTGTTGTTTCTATTGTTGATGACTGTTGTTACTTAGAAGCACTTTGGTTGGCCGTAGGCTTTTAAATGTGCTATATACAAATAAAGCTGACACTGACGCAGCAGTCAGGTGACATTAAGCCTGTAAAACGTCTGCAAAGATGTTGATTTGGGATCTGCTATTGACAGAATGCCTGTCTGCAGTCCTAATTTTGTACATATATAAACCTACATTACAGCTGAGGGTAGCAAAACCTCTCCCTTCCCTGATTCATCTCATGAACTCCCCAGGCAGCTGCAGTATGCACTCTATACTCTTCCATGTGGCCACAATCTCAGCTGGCTCTCTTCCTGGTTTTTCTTTGTGTATAACCAAAGGCTGAGCTAGGAAACAAATGCTCCACCTCGCTCTGTTTGTGCTTTGACATTGACGGCTGTAGCTCTGCCAGCTTGCTGTCAAACCAGGGCAGGAAAGTCTCTTGACAGCACCCAGCAACCAAACAAACTGCTGTTTGACCAACCTTGAATTACTGGCAACATGTGACCCCATTAGCATAACAGAGAAGACCTTCCCTTTAGAAACACGGTGTCAGCATCTGCTTTGATTATTTTATGTCAAGTCTTCACTCGTCTGATCTGAAGCCACCAGCCACATCTGCTGTGTGATGACATCTATGTTGAATGCTGTTTATTTCGTTGCTTATAAGAAGGATGAGGGGTGAGAGATGGCATGAATTTACTGACTTACGATGAAGACCCATCTGGTGTTGGTAAAGTTATTGTCCTCCAACTGGAAGGTAAGCAATTGGATCTCCACATCTCAAAATGTCCTCAGGCAATTATATTTAACCCTGAATTAAGATGGTTTTACATTCTGGACATGTGGACAAACTAATAAAGCGTATTGCGTTATCTTAAAAATGCAATACACTTTAAGCATAATGCATTTTTGTTTGTCTTAAGATCAAAAACTTTATATAACAAATATACAGAATCATGACAAATCTGGAAAAAAAATAATAAAACAAAATATTAAAAAAGTTAATAAATACAGAAAATGATGTATCATGACAAGTGCCCTGCTATCGGTCTGTGTCTGCTGACGTCACACTCGGGAAAGCCGCAGTCGATCGCCATGTTGGTTGCATCCTCGCTGTAAACAACTGTGCATCGTCTTTGCCTGTGTTATAATCTTTGATAAAATGAGATCTCGTGTTGTGTGAAAGACCAAGTCACACGATTAAAAAAGGTAGAAAAGTAGCCACAACGTTAGATTCTTTTTGGTTTCCCACTTTTAAAAGAGGCTTTGGACAGCAGGTTGAGGATGTAACTGAGGCGTCGGAAGGCCTCGGTTGCAGCAGTGAGACAGAAAGACATCATTTTCACCACCATCTCCCTTCATAAACTACAGGCAAAGAGGGAGGGAAATAGAAACGGGTTCATCTGTTTGTGTTTGATCATTGTTTATTTTATTTAATCATCTTATATCAAAACGTCACAAAGTGAATGATTTTAAAGATACAGGTAAATACCAAGAGTGCTCTGTGAGATCTGACGGGATGTTAACTGGTTGGATTAAGTGGTTAAGATTGTGAAATGTAATAGAAGCATCCAGTGTTAACTAGTTTTTTAATAACACCAAACATGTGGTTGCAGGTCAACCAGCTTAAATGCTCAAATGATGGAGGCTTGCCCAGAGTGGGCACCATCCCTGCTTCTAGGACACACATCAGTTACACCCATAAACACTGAAAGAAGAAGAAGAAGAAGACGGGATCAGCTGAGGAAAGAGACACTGCAAGCAGCAGAGATGGAGTCCACCAGGATGCAGACCCTGAAGAGCTACAGACCATGAAGAGAACACCTGATGCTGGAGAGGAAAGCTTCAGCTACAGACCACAGAGGACACATAAAGCTGGAGAAGATGGTGATCAGCTGATCACAGAGGATAAGACACATGATGCTGATGATATATGTGTACAGTCAGACATTTGGAAGTTTTTATTATTATTATTTGTGCAGCAAAAATGTGCATTTTATTTTATTTTATTTTTTTTGTACATGGCTTAAACATGAATAATAAAGTGTGTCAAAGGCATTTTCGAAGTATTTTGACTTCGTTACATTAAATTTGAATTACATAAAAAAAATCTTGTGGAGATAAACACTGAATAGAAAACATGATTGTTAACCAGATGAGAAGCTTGACAGTTTTACTTTTTCATATAAGTTTTTATTGAAATTCTCAGTCAGAATAAACAGTAGCAGCACAACAGTAAACAGATAAAATTTCAATAAAAGAAAATACAGAATATGCACATGTGATGTAGTAAAAACACTGAAGTTGTAGCGTAATATCTTTAAATAATGTAGAGAGAGAATTTTATATCTTTGCGTGGAAATTTCAACACTGAAACAATCTAACGTGCAATTGTGCTAAAAACAGTGCAAGCTATGTGCAAATTTGTCAACAAGAAGAACAATAAGAGCAGAGAGCAGAGATGACAAGCTCGAGCGTATCCAGCTAGCTTCTTCCTAGGAGCACGTGCTCTCATGTGGCACTCACTACCTTAATACCATGAAGGTTTATATACATGCCAGCAGGGACCCACAGGCAGTGATGTTACGCTAGAGCCTGTCTGCCTGAACATGCATCGAGCATGTGACACGGAAGTGTTACGAGCATTGTTCTGATACTTTGGTTCAGCACATAGACTGTATATAAAAGATGGACAGAGCCTCCATGACGTCACCCATAGGTTTCTGTAGAGCAAAGTGAAGCTCGTTGGGCGGTTCCTACCATCGCCATCTTGACAGCGCCACGCATGCCGTCGCTCCTGGAAAATAGGAAAATGAGCGAAGTGGTTTAGCTGAGAGGAGGGCTATGAGCATAGGGGTGGATGATTGACGTCTATCAAACTCTGAGCTGCCTGTAGTTAAGAGCTAACTGAGCCAGCTCGGATCTAAAGTGACCTAACCGACTAATGAATGTAGGTGGGCTAAAGAAGCTAAGGCCCGCTGTTAGCTGGCTAAAAGCTGCGGTTGTGCTACACCCTCCATTCTTGCCACGGATATTGGATACATGTCAATGAAAAGGACACGCCCCTAATTATGCCGAATTTCAAGATTAAATAACATAAAACTGGATGAGTTAGAAAAAAAAATCACTGCCCTCACAGTTGTCATGAAGGTAAACTTGACCTATTAATCCTAAAAGGGATTTTTGTACCAGGCTTTAAACATGTTTATTTCTGCTGTGAAGTTGGTCTTTTTAACATGGGAGTCTATGGGGATTTGCTCTGTTTTGGAGCCAGCCCCTTGTGGATGAGGGGTGAACTACAGTTTTTTTGCACTTCCACATAGGCTTCACATTTCACCGCTGAGGTTGCTGCTTGGTCCAGCATGACAAAAGTCACATGACCACACGAACTAAGACCTTGGTAGGAGCTATGGGTGTTGAGCTGCTTCCGAGGATTTCGAAAGGACTGAAGTTGTTAATGCTTTAAGATGGTTTAAATCTCATGGTAAACCAACATTTTTGAGAGGAGATTTTACCATTAACCATTCATTTTTGGATTGAAGAAGAGCCTCACATTACAATGATATTAGCCTTTGGGACACAAGCGTCTGAGAGACGCCGTTGCCAGGGTAACTGCTGAACGAGCTCAGAGTATGAGAGTATGAGAACGGAGCGGGTGGTGCCTTCAACATCAGTTAGCATGTATTTCCCTTTCTTTATAATGTTTTTAAAATAGCTTTGCAAAAAGCAGACTTTAAAGTTAAAAATATAAACTTCATCCAGAAGCATCAGAGGAAAAGTCTCAGTCTGCAGGTGCAGAGGAGCACAAAAAGCGGTGGGACCTTTGACAGCCGAGCTGGTTTCTAATCACCATCAGCAGAGATTTTTAATGATTTTAAACTTGGTAATTGCAATTTAATTCTTGTGTTTCTTTCAGGTGCAACCTCTCCAAAGCTGGAAAAATAGTGTGCCAGAAGAGGAGCAGATTGAAGCCTAATATTATTGAGAAAATACATAAAAAAAATAAAACTCTACGACACTTCACAAAGCTTTTGTCTCAGAATAAATTTTAATAAAACTGTAGGAAATCAAGAACACAATCACTCTCCCCGTTGCACAAGCACCCCTTCCCTTATACGGAGGATGGCTGCTTGAATCACGCCTCCACGTCGTCCATTAATTTCTGATAATGGACGCCTCATCGGGCATTATCACTTACGTATTTGTTAACCCCATCATGGGTTTAGACTGGACTGATCAGCAGTTTTTAAGTTTATCTTTGTTTCCTGTTTGATTTTTGTTTTCTTTTGTGTTACGTGTCAAAAGTTTTAGTTACTCTGAGTTACTGTTATACGTTTGGTGAAGTTTGGTTCATTTGACCTCTTTTTGACCTGTTTTGTGAGAATTTTGGGGGGTAAATAAAACCTGTCTTTTTCTTAAGCCATCTGTGTTCCTTGTTCTTCAAAAATAGGAACTGGTAAGTGAAAGGGATTTTTGAGAATAAAATCATGTTATGATTACCACTACATTCATCTATAATCCATCCTACCTGTGGTATGTGTTGTCACAAACATGTCGCAGACACTTTACATGTGGGGTTTATTGGAATATTGATGCACATGCATTGTTAATGTGACCTGACATCTTCGTTTACCCAGAAATCTCCTCTTTTTTAGAGCTTAAAAAAAGCGTACATGCGAAGTTTCAAAAAGATTTTGTTTGAACCCAGCAAAATCCATGATGATGTAACCCTATATCAAACAAGTTCACATCAGATTTGCGTTTCATTCTCCACACTCACTTCTCCCTAAACACTCTCACAGCTGGTGTCATGCCTCAGGAACAATGGGAGGGAGGGAAGGGAGGCGTCCACAGTTTTATTGTCTTAAACAGTGCAAAAAGAAGAAAGGTTTTGTTTACATAACAAAACGTTATTAACAATAATAACAATAGCTGCAATAGTTAATATATACATACATAAATATAGCATATAGGCCCCACTGGAGGCCCTGCTACGGGGTTTATGCGAGAGCTAGAAATGTCCAAACACACTTCAGTAAGCATCAGACTATTGTTTCACCAACGCTCTGTTAAAGTCTTCATGCTCAACTTCTTAAGGAAAAGCTTCCTGCCCAGGAAGTTGCAGTGACACAAATTCAGGACACACAACTTCCTAATGATCATGAAAAAGAAAGACAACTTTTCCAAATTTAAGCTTTTAAGTATCAGAACATAGCAAAAGATCAACTGGTCCTTATTGGTTTTTGAGTCATAAGAGTGGACATCCCTGCAGGTTTATCCCATGTTCATACCACGAAATGCTCAGATTCTAAATGCCATTGCATGTTAAATGTTATCATTCATGACAGTACAATTAGAAGAGAACTGAAAGAGTATGCTTCTTTAAAAGGGTTGCAGAAGAAAAACCCGTTCTCTCTTAAGAAAATATGGTTAGGTTGAAACATGATCAGTAGACTGCTGAGCCCTACATACCTGTTTGAACTGAAGCAATGTTGTAAAGAAGAATAGATTAAACCTCAAATATGAAATGAGAGACAGAAAATGTAATTCATACAACTATTATTTCAGTTTATTGATACAAAACGCGGTTCTACAAAGTACTTAATCATGGGCTGTACTTTTTAACACTTTGATTCTTCATTAGTTTAATTAGTTTACTTATTTAACTTTAATTAAATTAATTATTTCTACACCATGTCATTTGCTTATTTAACAAGTATTGGAACTAGAATCTGTTTATATTGTATTTTAGTCTGCAGGTGCATCTGTTCCAGACCATGTGAAAACTGTCCCACTGTTCAGGAAAGCCATTAGGTATAGCTGGAAAAATGCTGAATCCATTTTCCAGCGACAGAATGAAAGCTAGAATGTTTTCGTCTTATGAATGAATGGGTGGGTTGTAGAGGAGCTGCTGTCCACTTTAAGTGGGAAGTTGATTAATGTGACTGAGCATGAAAGTCTGTAGGGAAACTTCAATCTGCTGTTTAATCATTTTCAAACACCATAATGTCAGAACTCCTCTCTGAAATGCAAAATACTTAAAAGTACAGAATCAGTTGGATGAAAATTTAACAAAACTGGTGTATTTAGTGTAATCTCAGCATCATCTCTTGGTGAGACCAGTTTCTGGTCTAAGGTTGTTGGTTGTATAACCTACCATTAAAATGCAGTCCTAAGAGACCCTTGTGCCAACATTGTCTACTCACAGCATGAACCCCCCCATTCAGAGCTTGAATCCCATTTTTTGCCAGCGCAAACAGCAGCAACCACTGAACCAGTTCAGAAGAAACCCTGAATTAGCCAAACCACAGAAATAAACACATTTATGACTATGACATCAATAATTATGTTTTATCTCTTTCTGAGTCACATGAGAAAATTTAAAAACATGACTTAATGCAGCACAAACAGTGTTTGTAGTGATGCATGGTTACTGCTGTTCTTTGCATGTTCCAAAAAATAACCTGAATTATTTTTTTAGGATTTACTTAAAATTCATTTATGCTAGATTTTTTTTAAAAGTCTTTTCTTTGATTAGTTGCTCATTTGAGTTGGATATTCATGTTAACATCATGTTATCATATTTTATAGTATAATCCACATTGCCTTTGTGCAGTTGCATCGAGAACACACCAATGTTATAATAATAATAATACATTTAATTTATAGAGCGCTTTTCATGACACTCAAAGACACCTTACAGCAAAAAATGCTTACAGAGGTGGGCTTGGGTCAGGAGAACCTGCAATCAAATCCCGGGGCTGGCAA
Source organism: Melanotaenia duboulayi (assembly GCA_026261665.1). Taxonomy (NCBI): domain Eukaryota; kingdom Metazoa; phylum Chordata; class Actinopteri; order Atheriniformes; family Melanotaeniidae; genus Melanotaenia; species Melanotaenia duboulayi. The sequence continues at coordinate 5,269,231 of CM047990.1, read as the reverse complement.
CTATGGTAAAACCACTGTGGGCCCCTGAGCAGACTTCTCAACCCCCAACTGCTCCCCAGATAAATAAATAAATAGATAAATAAATAAAATAAATAAATAAATAAACAAAATAAAATAAGCTCTGAATAGATGTGTTTTGGTCAGTTTTTTAAACAGTGTTAGGTCAGAGTTTGGACGGGTATCTTTAGGGAGTAAGTTCTAGCGGCAACAATTGAAAAAGCTCAGTCCCCCAGGTTCTAGGCTCGTGAAGGGAATAGAAAGAAGATTGGTGTCAGAAGAGATGGAGTGGTGAAAGAGGTCAGCCAGATAGGAGGGAGCCAGGTTATTGAGGGCTTTGAATTGAATTCACTGTGGGACAGAAAGTCAGTGAAGTCTCTGGAGGACGGGATAGACGTGGTCTTGGGAAGAGGTGCAGCAGAGGTCTGAATGTATTGAAGCTTGTTTAAAACTTTGTTTGCTGAGCTGTACAGGATGCTACTGCAGTGGTCAAGTCTGGATGTGACAAATGCATGGATGAGGGTTCAGCTGCAGAAAAGAGAAGAGATGGAGGCGGACGATTGTGGAGATTTGGTTGACATGTTGCTTAAAGGAGAGGTTCTGCATATGAGGGGATGAAGGCACAGAGGAATTATTAATATTGAGACAGATGTTATACACACACACACAAGGTGTGTATCATAAGTATTAATATATTTCACCCACGAACTCACTCAGTAGGGGAGGGCCAGCGACATTATGTTGGACAACAGCGCCCTCTGCTGGTAAATATCTGGTAAATACAACAAATACAAACACATTAGGAACTGATGTCAAATTTATTTCTAAAGCACATTTAAAAACAACAGAGATGACTGAAGTGCTTTACAAGTTCATTTAAAAAAAAGGAACCAATAAAACAAAAATAGAATCAAACAAATACAACATTGCTTCAGTTCATACAGTAAAGATATACAACAAATAAAATAAAACTGACTAAAAACAGGTTTAACATCAACACCACAACACAGAAACCTGATGGGACTCAAAGTGAGATTAAAAAAAGAGTTTTTAGACGGGATTTGAAGGACTTTTAAGATTCTCAAGGTCCAGAAAAACTTCATTTAACAATCCATTTAAAACTCATACTTAAAACATAACTATCCTATTTTATGGAGAAATAATTGTAGACATTTTTATGTTTACATGCATTTACTTATATTATTATTGATGCTAATCCAAATCAAGTGTCCTTGTGATGGTAACCTGAAGACAAACAGAACAGCATTGTATGTCACCAAATAAATACACTGGGATGCAAACTCCTAGAGCAGTGGTTCCCAACGTTTTTAAGCTTGGAACCCCATTTTAATATCACAAAACTCTGGCGGACCCAAACATTCCAAACACAGACAATTTTACTTACTTTTATACCACATTTAGGTTATTTCATGTATGAAGATGTAGGTTGAAGTTGTTTTGAATTAAGTGTGACGTATTATTTTWTCTAGATGATTTGTTTTAGTACGTTTTAGTTTTTAGTTAGCATCCATGTGTAGCTGCTCAGGTGTTTTGTGTTAACTGTAGTTCACTTGCAGCTCTTAGATTAGCTCATAYTTCTGTCTGCTTTAATTAAACTTGCAATCCAMCTGATAACATAGTTACCCAACCAGTAKAATAACCAGTATCTAAGTTAGCATAAATTCAACTTCACACACAATCCTATCAACAAGTGGCTACTCTCGCTACATGCTAGTAAGCTAGTAAGCTAATCAGCATTAGTTTGCGGTGGGTTTAACGTTATTGTTGGAACATTACAGCCGGTGGTTTAATGTTACTTTATAAACAACCACCACCAAACTTTTTGTCAACTTACCACGATGTCTTTGTGGTGAACTGTGACGTGTCTCTTCAGGTTTGTTGTGTTTTTTCAGCTACGTTTCCAGACCACATTCGTTCCCTTCCACTAAAATCAAGCATAATTTTTTTTTTCTAAATTTTAATGTAGCGAAAATATCACATCTTCTCTTTCTCTGGGGTCTCGTGCAAAACGTGGCCATTAATGTTTTAATTTTAACTTTTCGCCATGAATCCATCTCCTGTTTGATCCATGTGTTTGTGCACCTGCCCGCTGCAGTTTTAAAAGGGTGTGTGCATGTGTGTGTATGTGTGTGTTTGTGAGCTCCGGAAGAGCCGAAGAGGAGGAGACAAGATTTGACAAAATCATATCATATAATAATATAATTTTCTTTGTTCATGAACTAAAATGTCCATGAATTTTCGTCCAGTTTTTATTTAGTGAACCACATTTTTATGAGTCCATGAAACTGGATTCTGATTAAGTCCCAGTTAGTGTTTATTAATGGTGGTTTTAGTCTCGTCTAGTCTAGTTTTTGTACGGTGAAAAATGTGCGTTGACAAAAATATTTTCGTTTAGTTTTTGTTAACGAAATTAACACTAGTAGGCAACAGCTAGGCTCATCCTATAGCCTTTTACATACTTACCAAGAACCAAGAAAGAAGAAAATGATGCCATTTAGTTCTCATGGCTGGTTTGGGAGTTCTACACGTATTGTTCTCGACACCTCAGACAAACAGAACTTTGTTCTTGTGAGGCATCTGAGAACAAGTGTGTGATCTGTTGTAAATCTGGGGTGGGCGTGGTTAACATGGAAAAGGTTGAAACGGGATGTTCTCACTTCTGCATTTCTGCTGATGTGAAAGGTTCAGCGTGGCCAAACAGAAGGTTTTAATGAACAGCTGATAGAGGTGGTGAGAAAGTACAGAAATGTGTACCACACGTGGCATTTAAAGATCAGGATATTTCTCGTGGAGTATGAAATAACCAAGCCAAACTTTTTCTTGTCTTTGCAACCTTGAGAACCAGAACAAAGTTTTCTGTTGTTGTGGCGTATATAACGAGCTTAAAGCGAGACCAGCATGCAATGCCGTGTTACATGTTCTGTTTCTGATGTAAAGGCCTGGTTTTCTGTCGCTGATGATAATGGAATATATGTTTTTTTTGTAGTGCTTTTTTAAAGAGTGTTGGGTTTTTCTTTTCACTGATAAGAGTGGTAGATATTTCTTACTTGCACCCATTGTGTGAGTTCCTTTTGTTGTTTCAGGGAAGTATTGTTCAATAACAACGAGTTAAAAAAAACGATCTTACACATCAGGAGAGAGACCTGACTGGCACAGTGTGTACATTTAAAACACCTGAAATACCTTGAATAAACCGCCAGAACACGTCTTCTTGTTGGATTACTCTGCTGATTAAAAGCGCTGTGACAGAGGGAAAAACCATCAGAACGACATCTAGATGTCTGAACCCAGATTGGTAAAATTAGTGTTTCCTTGCAACAAATCGTGGGGAGACTGGAAGTTTTTTAAGGACAGCAAACACATGAAACATTGCAGAACCTGGATGAGTTGTATCCATTAGCAGGAACCTGCAGACAAAGAAATGAAACATTCGAGCAGGATACTCAACCCAAACTCATCTCCAAGCTTTGAACAACCCACCTGGAGAAGATCGAGGATCGAGGATGCTGGAGCCTCCAGAGTACAGAAACTTGTACTTTCCTGACATCACAAGAGGCCGGTCTGAACAGAGTCTGGCCATGCTGGGAAAATATGGATTATATGGTTTGGACAAATTTTGGGAGTCGATAGTTCAAGTAGAGCTGTTTCTGAGAAATATCACGCGCACGGTTGACTTGATTGTGTCCCCTGTAAGGAAAAATGCTGCATTGGGTTTAAAAAGAAATACTAAACATGTTAACTTGTGGAGTCACTTTAAATTAGTTTAAAATTTTATGGCAGCCATGGGTCAGGTAGAAAGTTTTCATTTGCCAGTCTAAAGGATGGATTTTTGAAAGTCAGTCCCTCCATATAATTTGGGTTTTGGCAAGACCGTGAACCTTGCCATGCTTCATTAAATCCAATCAAATCAAATCAAACTTTATTTATAAAGCACTTTTCATGGCAACATGAAGCGCTTTATGTGATAAAAAAAAAAAAAAAGCAATTTGTGCATATTAGAAATAAAGCAAGCCTTTACACACAACAAAACAGATTTGTACCTAATAAAGTGGCCGGTGTGAACCACAACTGAAAAGTCTCAAAGTGCAGAAAATTAACTTCATTTATGAAATAGTCAGAATATTTATTCAGCATTTTCTTAGTTATCCATACTGAGCGACTGGTGTATTGATGTAACTTCTTCTCTTTCTTCTAGTTAAAAAAGTGGAAGAAAAGTTTACTGTCTTTACAAATAAAGCTGCACGGAACTGAAATGAATCCATATTTATTTGTTGTGATGATCTTATCCAGGGATTTTCACCGTCAGTAATAACTGATTTACTGTTAATAATGTACTGCTTAGGGTGGTGGAGAGGAATAATAGTTTGACCTCTACAGCACAACGAAGTAAACTAAAACACATCATGTTAACAGTATAGTTTGGAAAGAAATACGCCAAAAATGTAATCTTATATCAAATTTCCCATTGTTGCACATAAATGTGAAGTACTATAACTTCACCACTGCAAACCTTTCAGTTCTGTATTTGCTGACTCAACAGAAACTACAATGATGATACTGTAAGTTTGATTCTCATCCCACAGTTTACCGACGTTTCTACATCCCACAGACTTTTCATCTGGAAAGTTACAGGCACAGTGCTTGAGTTTCAGCCAGCACAGCAGCGGGAGAGCCAGACGTACCGTATGACCGGAGTCACACCAATGTCACCGCTGTCACTCAGGCTTCCAAACACCACCAGCTCACCTCAGCGTGAGTCTGCCTCCCGGTGTCATGGTGTCACAGCCACGGGCTAAACCAGGTAAAAAGAATTAAACATGGAAAATAAACCTGCTCAGCCGGACTTGTTCACACGTTTCAAGGTGGATTTACACAGAATCCCAAACTGCATCATAGCTGGTGGCGATATTACAGCAGAATTTGATTTAAAAATATGGATCTGATACAAAGCCATGTCCTTCCCCCCCCCCCCCAACACCTAAATGTACTTACAATTCTATAAACACAAAATAAAAGCAGGACAATAAAAAACAATGACTGGAATGAATAAAATACAATTAAATATTAAGTAAATTAATAACAAAAAATAATTAGACATAAAAATAAATAATAAATATTGAATACATTAAATACATGAATAAATAAATAAATAACAAAATATTTAGATAAAAAATATTTTAAAAGGTCAGAAGTTGTTTGAAGCAAATTTGTGACACCAGGTTGAACACAATTAAGCACAAACATGTTATTTTTTTAAATTATTTTCTGATACTGAAACTTCATTAACAACGCAAGTTTATTTGTAAAGCAGATTTCAGTTCACAGTGCTTTACTTTAAACATTAAAAGCACTGTGGTGGGATACAGAAGAGCATTAAAAAGTACATTAAAAACAAACCCAAATAAAAATGGAAAGAAATTACATTAAAAAGCACAGTGCACATAAAATGCAAGAAATAAAGTTCCAGTTTGAGGAATCAAAAGTTGTTTTGATGAAAGGCAGCAAATAAAAATGTTTTTAATCTTTATTTAAATAAAGTTTCATGAGACCTGCAGTTTTCTGGGAGTTTGTTCCACATGTGAGGAGCATAAAAGCTGAAGCTGCCTCTCCAGGTTTAATTCATAACGAACCAGAAGATCCTGATTATGTTTTGGTCCTGAACCATTCAGTGCTTT
>CM047990.1:5246506-5260137 GCA_026261665.1 Melanotaenia duboulayi | reverse complement strand
GACTTGTAGTATTAATAGTAGTAATAATAATAATTTAGGATGCAGTTTTCAAATGATGTCACATTTTGGTTAAATTACAACAAACTATTATGAATAAATACATTTTAAAGATTTGATATGACTTACTGTTATATGGTTGAAGTCTCTCGTTGAGTAACAAGGAAAAAGTCACATTGGAAATGGAATAATAAATAAAGTATCAGATTAGGTTAAAATACACAAAAACCATTACGAATGAATACATTTGTAAGATTTGTATAACGTATAACCAGTATATCCCATTAAGGCCAGACCCATGACAAAATTTTAAGAAAAGTTACATTTTTTTAAACATGAGATTTTATTTGGCCCTTTAACGAAATGTAAACAAAAAATTTACATTTTTTGGGGGGATATCTACCATTTATTACCATGTGATATATTAAAAATATTATAATATTGTTATCTGCTTCTGGGTATCTATTAGGGGACAGAAGACGAGTATCAGATTGTGTTCAACAGGATTATAAGGAAAGTTTATACCATAAATTGAAGCAGAATGTCTCAGAAACTGTATGTGACAAATATGCCACATCGGGCTCTTAAAGTTAAATCTGGAAGGTTCTGGTCAACAACAAGTTCTCCTAATTAGTGGATGTTAACCCGAGCCAGATTTTATATAAGAACTAGAAAATTTCTGAAGAAACTTGTTGGGTGTCAACGCAGTTACTGCATAAAACCATGCAACATGCCACCCTGTTCCTCTGAATCACTATATGTTACTGTTTCTGGGAGGTGTGTGTCTGTGTATCTGATGTTATGCACACAACTGGGCCTGATTGTTGGTGTTGCTATGAGGAGCAAGAAGAGAAGATATTCTCTGCCTGCAGAAACAGACACAACTCAAAGCTTCAGCCAGTTTATTGCTTGGTGCATCCATCAAACAAACAACTGCTCTTACCAAAGGAAAAATCTAAAAAAATTCTTGAACCATGAGCAGTCTGTCTGCTGAACCCAGATGTTCTGTTGTTGTTCTGTCTTCTATGTAGTTTCTATTACAGGATAAAAACACTCTTCACCTCCAGAGTTGTGGAGATAAGCTGAGAAATAAAAATGAAGTGAAAGTGAGTGGGGGTACACTCCACTCTGAGGCGATTCGACAGAAAACTGTGAGGCCTGTCACAATGAAGTGTGTTTAAGAAAAACTCCATGAGAGAAGTTTATTTCAGGGCCAGATGTAGAGCGTGTGATGTCACATGTGACATTTTTTAGCATTTTTTGTGAAATCAGTAAGACTTGTACAGCAAAAATCAAAGCACACTTCTCCTGATCAACACACACGTTTTGATATGACATTTGCTGGGTTAGGGTTGAAGCTTTACGTCGAGTTACAAGCCCGAAATCATGACGGAAACAGAATAATATGTGGACTATCAGACGAATAGGAGTATGTGTGCTTTAATGCTTTCAGCATTGGCACGCATAATTAGATCAGGAATCCTGCATCCCTTTGTAGTGATTGCAGAGCAGCGATGATGTGATTTGTCCTTCTTTGCCGGGGAGAAATGGATGATGACAGCACTTGACCTCAAAAGTTAAAGTCAGTGCTTTCTAAATCCGATGAATGGGAGATGAGTGCTTCACCGCATCTGTTCAAACACAGGATGTCCTTACCGTTTTTATGTCCTTCATATTTTCCTTTTTTTTTCCTCTCTCAGCTGACTGACTCACCAGAGTCTGCTCCAAAGATGAAGAGGAGTTTCTATGCTGCCAGGGATCTCTACAAATACCGTCACAGCTACCCGGTACATCCACACACTAAACAAATGCTCCCGAAAACATAGACACACATGGAGTTGCTTTCTCTCTCTCTTTCTCACACACACACTAACAAAAATCTGTGTGATCTTTTGGTTCTACACTTGTGTAGAATTACAGGAGATCCAGGCAGTCAAACGAGTACCGTAACCTCCGCTTCTACATGAACAAGATCCCTCTGGTACCTGATGGTGAGATCCACTGACTAATGGTTTGACTGGGAAATCCCAGACGATGAGTCAAGTGAAATTGTGGAGATGTGTGGAAGCTAATTTTGTTTGAATCTCAGGTATCTACATTGAGGAGATTCTGTCCAAGTGGAGAGGCGACTACGACAAACTGGAGCACAATCACACCTACATTCAGTGGTGAGTGGTGGTGTCTTTCAGGCATTTTACGGAAAACTGAAAAAAGAAAAGGGATGAGTGGAGCCACTTTAAAGGCAGAGTTTTTTTCTTTTCTAATTGATGAAAAATGTTTATTTGGTGGTATTGGAAGAAAATATATTTAACTGCTCGGCCACAGACTATTAAAGGAATGGCTCATTAACCCAAAGCTCAACCCAAGAAAAAAAAAATGATTTGAAGTCTTAAAAATGTAAAAAAAATTATTAACAAATATAATAATTTAAAATAATAAGTAGTATTAGATGGTGTAAAACAGGGTTTTGAGCCAAGTTTTTCCTGTAAAATGATGCAAAAGGTCTCAGAAACTGTATTTACAAAGTATAGCACATATGGCTTTATAGGGTTAAGTCCTGGCCATGCGTCACTAATGTGTAAAAACTTAATGTCCATACCGGGATTAAGTGTTTTTTATTAATTATGACACTGTTAATAACCTTCGATTGCAGGATATGATCATAACTCATCACCAGATTGAAATAAAATGGTTTAATTACATATGTACTTTAACCATAAAGCAGCTGGCCGATTATCTTGTGGCTACAGGTTTGTAATTACCTTTGACACATAGTTTAATGCAAAGCCACAAATTATTGAAATGAGCCATATTTGTATAGAGTTTTTCTTGTTTTATCTGGCATCTCAAAGTGCTTACATACAGAATGCAACTTTTCCTTCCTTTATGTCACATTATGCATTAATTAGTTTATGTGTAAGCTGGTGTTTTTTGTTCCCACCTGCTTCTAAAAATAAACTGATCATTTATTATTAACATCATCTATTCCACCATCTTCCCGTTAGTTTTTTTCCAAATAACTGCCTGTGCTTCCTCTGTCTCCTTTAGTTCTTACTGCCCATCAAGCTTTAGTGTTAGTTATGTGAAATACTGTCTTGATAAACAACGACTCGTTGATTTCTAGTTTTAAGGACTGTGCTGCACCTGAGCACAATTCTTATCCAATGCAGAATATCTGTGCATCTTCAGACCCTGATGAAGCCTTGATCCCAACTTTCATTCACATACTGAAGTATTAGAATCCAAAATCATGGCTTGATTCATGTCTGCTGATCACAATCAAAAACTAAACATAAATTATACACAGGGCCGGACTGGGAAACTTTTTCANAAATCAAAAACTAAACATAAATTATACATATGTTTAAAATTAAAGCAAATCTTGGTCATTAACCCTTAAAACTTAGATTGATCGTTAGATTGCCGGCACGTCTGAACGTTTATATTGTCAAAGTTTTCCAGGAACAGTGGCGTGTAACTCTGTGTTGTAAATTGTATATCCATCCAGGAGTTCATTCACATAGTCTGTATGGTGAATTCACAATGTATGATCAATCCATAAAGAGGAGAACAGATTTAGCCACAACACCCGTTGTTTAAATCTTGCACCCAGCGCTGCAACTCAGCTTTAACCTTTTTTTTAGCCATTCAACACAACATATCCTCACATTCTGTATGATGATGAGTCAAACAAAACAGCTGGCAGGTGGGGTGCTTTGGTGTTGTTGTACAATGCACATGTTTGAAAGTCAGACCGAAATGCAGAAAACGAGTTAATGAAGGAGGAAAAATTATTGCAAATGTTACAAATCACCAAAAACAGTTAAAAGTTAGTGAGCAGTTAAAACTGTGGCAATATTTTTGTGGCTGAACTATGTATTAGTTTATTTTCTAGTGCTATGGTGTATATATGCCTGCTAACACCACAACTAGCTCTGGTTTTACTAACTGGCTGTTTTGCTAGTGTTCAAGCAGCCTTAAAATTGGGCAACAGTGATGTAACGTTTCTCTACTTTGCACAGTAAGCAGGTCTGGCAAATGTTGACTTACAGTATCACCTACTAATCTATTGTGTCTTCTTCCTTTCTATTTGTTAGGCTGTTCCCATTAAGAGAACAAGGGCTCAACTTTTACGCACATGAACTGACTCAGGACGAGATTAAAGTAAGAAATTAAATTTATTAAACAGAAAAATGATCAATCCCTGAATAGAAATTATAATGTTAGAGAAGGTTGTTGTTTTTCTTCTTTTTTTTCCATTTATATTTAAACGGTTATTATTATTTATATCATAAATAATAGCACAGCTCAGGAGAGGTCCTTCTCACCTTCACAAACAGAGTGGAAAACCCCAGTGATTGTTACCAGTTCCTCATTGCTCAAGTGTTTACCATAGTTGAATGATTACATCTTACATTCAACCAAATATGTGCATTTTATCAGATTTACATGCTCTGGGTGAAACCAGTGTGTTTACGTGTCTTTAATAAAGGATTTTTTGCACAGTACCTCTTTGGTTTTTCTCTGATCTTCGGTGTTGACTCTTCGTAGGAATTCCAAACCACTCGGGAAGCAAAGAGGAGATTCCTGGCTGCCTATTCCATGATGTTGGACTTTTATGGCATCAAATTGCTAGATAAAAGCGGTAATGTGGCGCGGGCTTCCAACTGGAAGGAGCGCTTCCAGCACCTTAATGAGTAAGCCCTCACACACACACACACACACACACATGAATTTGTGCAATTTGCTGCTTTCTGAGCCTTTTTGAGAGCCGATTGTGTGATTTAATTGTTCATTTGTAAGCTATTTAATGTTAAACAGCATATTTAAAGTCAACTAACAGATGGTTAAAGGGTATCGGCATGTTATTTTTTTGATGGTTTGACTAAGAAAAGCTGTTTATTTGCACAAAGAATCACCTGAATGACACATTTAGCAACTTGTTGTACAACCTCTTTAAGTCACAAACCTCTCTTTAACCTTTGTATTTGATGCTAATAGTTATTCTTCATCCCCAGTCACATAACACACCAAAGTCCCCTCCATAAAACAGCTGTTCAGTGCAGCTTTATTACCTGTTCTGCATCTGATATCCCAATAAAAATGTAAACTTTGTGCTTTAGAGTTCTTCTAATCCCACAACAGTTAGAGAAAATGGATGCATGGCTGTGCTGTTACTCTTTAAACTCAGTTATCTAAAACATTTATTGCTTTTTAGATTAGATTAGATTAGACTTTATTGTCTCACAGTGGAGAAATTCACTTGTTACTGTCACTGTTAACACCATATTTACCCCCTCGCCTTGACTTGGACAGAACACTGTGTGCAGCTTGAGTTCTTCCTCTTGTAAATGTACAGCCCCAATTCCAAAATAGTCTGTGTAAAATGTAAATAAAAACTGAATACACTGATTTGTAAATCCCATCATCTTATATTTGATCATACACAACATATCAGATGATGACACTGTGACATTTCACCATTTCATGGAAAATATCAGCTCACTGGACTGTTAAAAAGCTAGAATCCTGCAGCAGACCAGAATGGGACAACTTTCCCTCTTAAAACTCCTGTCCTAACTTCCCAGATGTTTACAGACANCTCTCAAAACTCCAGCAACTGGTGTCCTAACTTCCCAGATGTTTACAGACAGTATTAAAAGAAGCGGAGATGCTACACGATGCTAAACATCACCCTGGAACTACTTTTCACAGGCATGTTGCTGCCATCAGATTAAAAATGAGATAATATTTTCCATGAAATGATAAAAAGTCTAAAATATGGGATGAGATTTTGGGTGGCGTGGCTTAGCTAGGTAGAGCAGTGGTCTTGAAACCTGAGGGTTGCCAGTTCGATCCTAGGCCAAGTCGAGTTCATGTCGAGTTCACGTTGAGGTGTCCTTGGGCAAGACACCCCTAATTGATCCTGATGGGTCGTGGTTGAGCGTGTTGCATGGCAGCTTCCACCATTAGTGGGTGAATGTGATGTATGATGTAAAGGTACAGTAAAGCGCTATATAAATATGGACCATTTACCATTTTGGAAATCTTTGCATTCTGTATTTACATTTATAACCGTGTCCCAACTTTTTTGGAACAGGGGTTGTAATTTTCTACACCTGTATGCCATCTACCTGAGTTTTCTAATATATATATTTATATATTCTCCTTCTGCTTTGTTTTTTTTTTAAAAGATCTTACCACAACTACCTGCGTATCACTCGCATCCTGAAGTCCCTGGGTGAACTTGGCTATGAGGCCTTTAAGGCTCCACTGGTTCGCCTTTTTCTAGAAGAGTCGCTGTGCAATGGTACCCTCCCCAATATGCAGCATAGCATCCTGGAATATTATGTGTATACCATCCGCCTGCCAGCCACCCGCCGGCGCCTGCTCCGCTACGCTCGCCAACACTACAGGCCTGCCCATGCCTTCCTCTGGGGACCACCGTCTAAAAGGCGGGCAGGTGACACAATGGGTGCTGGGAGTAGTGGGATCAGAGCTCCTGCTCCGACACCGGAGCAGCACAGGAGAGGAGAGGAGAGCGTCACATCTTCCAGTAGCCGGATTATTGTGTCTTCCCATGATGCCATTATGTGCCAGGACCTGGCTGGAGGAAGGATCAAGGTCTGCCCAGAACTCGGTTCCAACTTGACCGGCCTGCAGGGAGCCCTCATGACAGTGGGAGGTAGAGGAGAGAGGAACGAGTACAACGAGACTCTTCCTTTGTAGGGTATATGTTTATAAATTTCACTAGTTCAGTTGCAAAGAAGGTAAAAAGCTCCGAGAGGACCAGAAGATGCTTGAATCCCAGCATCAGGACAGTAAAACACAGCAAGAGATTTAAGACTGTTAGACACATGATCAGAATGAGTTCAGGTTAAGGGCTTATCATAAACTTAGATAGTTCATTTTAAACAAATATTTACTTTAATTAAATTATAATATTAGGATGAAGAGCTTTGAAAGTTTGGACAAATTTCCAAAACCATCTAAATAAGTGGCGACACCAATTTAAGTTGCTTTCTTTTCACGTACATCACTTAACTAGAGAACTGCCTTATTCATTTACTGTGGAACTTTTATTCTGAGGAGGTGTTTACTGACTGGTGATGAGGACTTTTGGAAAAAGAATCATTAAATATTGGAACTGGAGCTCCTCCAAGCAACAAGCAGCAAGCTGAACTGCGTTCTTTTCGTACAGAGGCTGTATGATGTTATACTTACCTAAATGAGTGACCAGTAAAAATCCATTTTTGGGATTTGTTTTGTCCAACAAAAGAAAAGTTTAACTGGTTAGCAATACATGTTAATAGCAGGCACAATATATCTACTCTGTGATTTATTTTTTTTTTTTTTGTCTCTAAGGTTGAAAGTAGCCACTTACTCCAAAAATTGTATAAAACTTAAGAGAAAAAAAAAACATTTTATAGAGATTAGATAAATTTAGTGTACACTAAAGGACAGAAAGGTTTTTGGTGACATTATCACATGAAAATTACTACTGGTAGTTCAGCAGATCACTGAAAACTGGCTGTGATAATGCACAGCTAAAAACGGTGCAGAACAACTAAACTAAAGAAAAAGACATCAAATATATGTGAAGGCAAAAGCAGTGAGCATCAGCTAAATAAACTCTGGAGTCAGAAACTGTGTAAAAAATATTTAAGCTAAACCATAATTCCTTACGTTGTAAATACAATTATTCATCACGGCTGGTGAATTCGCAAATAGACTTTTCATTTAATAATGCTAAAGTATTACGCCGGAATTATACCGGGTGCGTATGTGTGACGTTACAGCTGTGCCGCGCTTTTGTTCCGATCTGCGTGGCGTCATTTTATACACTCATGTGTGGAGCACCCACGAGTGCAGTCCACCGCGAGATCACGAAATCACAGAAGTTTTCTTGTGATTCTCCACTTCCAGGGTAAACATCTCATCGTCTATTATGAAAAAAAAAAAACACTTGAGATCCCCTGATCAGTTGAACACATAATGTTTTCATGGTTCAGCAGCNCCGCTGAGATCCCCTGACTGGTTGAACACGTAATGTTTTCATGGTTCAGCAGCACAATTCTGCACGGGGGCTTTTATTTTGAAAAATACCAGAAGCTTTTACACAGCTCCCGTGTCTGATTTCCTGTCTGCCCCTATCTGAACTGCAGAATTGACGCGTTCTGGGTGCGTGAAGCATCAAAAATAGACTTGTCGCATAAATGTAGCAGAGCGCTGCGACAATGCGCTTCTGGGACGCTTCTGATACGTGCTGCACCGCTTCCAGTATAAAACAAGCCATTGACTAAAATGCTCACGAATAGCAGTGGAAGCCGTGGCATAGCCGTAACATGACGCACACGCACCCGTATAATTCCGCCTTTAAAGGTGCAGGGAAAACCCAGCTTCACTCATTTGAATGAATTAAGTTCAGTCAACGTATTAATCTTTTAAAAAATAGGTTAAGTTTTATTAGGTTTTAGGAAATAGATCCTATAAGGGGTAACCTAAAATGCATACACTTTAGCCAGAAGCTGAAAATTGGGACTTTTCTGCAAATCTAGATAGTGTTGAAGAGCAGTAGTTTATCTGGTTGTACTGTTAAGCTGCTTCAAGGGTCGACTGTTAATAAAAGATTTATAGCCTCTGAGCCCGATAAATGTAGCCAATGTGGCAGTGCCTTAATTCTGCAGTTTATCTCATCTCCAGCAGGGGGCGGCCTTTGCAGTTGCAAAAATTTTAGGACATTGGCAAATTTTTTTATTTCATACTTAAACTGTTAGCTACGGTAGCTGAGAGCAGCCATGTTTGATCATTTTTTAACATCATTATCTCCAATTTAGGAGATAGTTAACTCTTTATTTAGAAATAATAATGATTTTTTTCTCGAGGTAACAATTTAATTACTTTAAACACATTAGACCACAAATAACTGCGACAATTATCAAAAATATTAGGTTCCAACCGTTTATCATCGTCATCTCATTGTCTCTAGAAACAAAGCTCTTAACCTGTATGGTATGTCGTTATCTTGAGAAAAGGCAGATTTATCTACATAATGAAAACATTCTTACTCGTCATCAGATGAAAATGAGCTTAATTACCTCAAGATATCAATAATTTACTCAAACTAAAATGAAGTAATGGCAGTTTTTGGCTTCCATAGTGACTCCAGTAAACATTATTATTATGGTCTTAATGGGCTACAAATAGTCTTCAATGGATCATTTTGTAAATTTTGTAAATAATAGTCCAACTTAGAATAAAATAGATATTAAAAGCATGGATGTGCATAGTTTCACAAAATGCAGAGCCCAAGGCTTCAGAACAGCAATTCACAAGGTTAAGTTTGATATAACAGTAATTACTCCATCTATCAAAAAGTTCATGATTATAATTAGATTTGACAAGCAAGCTAATTTAAGTAATTATAGCTAATTTAAATGTTCATATCTGTCATTAGTGGCACTTTTTGCCAGTAGGTGTTAGCTAGCTAGGTGTAGCTACATTAGGTAGCTAGTGTTTGCAACTACTGTCACTTAAAACTGTAACTTCTTTATCTTCTGAATCAAAATGAAGCACAGTATAATGCAAATAATCAATTAAATATTAATCAATACATATAAACTGAAACAACTGGAATAAAAGTAATTCAGTCAGTCAAAATGTTAGCTGCTAACGTTAGCGATAGTCTCTATGAATTAGATTTGCTTTTGTAGATTAAGCTACTTTCGCTAGTTGTGTATTAGCATCAATGATAACATGATAACAAACTTCATCAATATATTCTGAAACTATTTTCCTCATATGGTTGATGTTATATCAATTTTTAAGCTAGGCTCATTAGCTGCCCGTCTTGCATTATTTAAGAGTACAACAATGTTTAATGTATATTCAAGAATGATAGCCACTCTGTGTTTTTTTGTCTAACCCATCGACATTTTTGATCAACCATATTTGATCAAATCAGCAAAAACGATGCTTTTTTAAGCTGTCATTGCCAACAGCATGTTTTCATCTATAAGCCGTCCACACTGAACTTAACAAAATGCTGGATGTGGATTTTTAGCTAAGTTCATGTGATCACATAAGCGATGTGTGGTGTGAGTTTCACTTTTTCGACAATCTGTGTCTTCCTGTAGGTATCTCAGAATTGCTGCACATCATAAACAAAATAGATTGTTCTCAAATTTTCTACCCTTGCAATAATTTAACTTGATGTGAGAAAGTGAACATCTATGTTGTATTGATTTTAGTCATGGTGGGAAAAATAGGGCTACATTTGTGGAGTTGCAGTTGCTGATATTTATTGTCAGACGTTCAGTATGTTAATTTAAGATCTATATTACTTAGAAGAAATAATATTTCACATAAAACAAATAAAATATATATATTGTGAGGGTGCAGGGATCATATTTCTCACTAGGTAAGGCCTGACTACTCCTTTTTAAGGTAGTGAGATGTTAATATCATACCTTAGGCATCACCTGGATTTTGCTCAATTTTAAATTCAGTAATAAAGGTATGACTTGAAACAGATGAGTGTGTCTGGTCACAACAGATAGAAATGTGAAATAAAAAGCCATGTTAGCTGAGACAGAATTTCTGGACTTAAATGCTTCGTCCTGACTTGGTCAGCTCCTCTCCCTGTAGGGTACAGCCTTGTTTGTAATGAACTTAGAAGGTTTATTTATTAGTTTTCTAACCAAGTGAATCTGATATAATTGTAAAAGTATCTTTCAGGTGGATTGTATGATAACAGGCTCAACTATTTGAAGTTAATCTGAACACGTGTGTGTGTTTGATATTCAGAAGTGCCTCTTTTGTATGTTTCTTTTTATCTGTATGCTATGAGCAGTGTCTTTACCAACTTCTTATATATCCTCTTTTTTGTACAGCATTTTGATGTTTAAGTTATTGTCAGATACAATATAGTTGATTATATACAGCAGCAGGTATAAATCCCTTAACATCTGCTATAGAGGAACGGTTATTACTGTGAGAATACTTGAAAATATTGTATCTGGCTTATTCAAATAAATGTGATTGTTTTATAGAATATTCGCTGTCTGCTGAACACAATTGCTTTTGCTCATTTTCCCAGCACAGACAAGCCACCTTAACTAAACCTTACCCTTAAAATGTGAATTTTGGCACAGCTAACTTACATTAAAATGGGAATTAAATTTTTTTTCATTTTTCATTTATGTATTTTAAATATTGTGTGTAGCACTGAACATGAACTGCTGATTAAAAGTTGTTAAATATGTACAATTCCTCAGCTACAGATTTTTTTTTATTATTTTTTTTTTTGGGAGGGGGGGGTAAGAAATACTAAATATATATATATTTTTTAACATGATTGAGACGACATGGTAAGACAATCAAAACCGGAAAACCTAATGGCATAAGACATACTCACATTCCTAGATTTTATACCAAAGCCAAATTAAAGAGATAACTCAGATGACGATTTAATTAGATACAGTACAAAAACTAAAAATGTGTTCTACTAAACATTGAAGGCAAGGTGAGGCAGGTTTATTTGTATATCACATTTCATGTTCAAGACAATCCCAAGTGTTTTATATAAAACACTAAAAGCATTACAGCGGGGTGCAGAAGAAGAATTAAAAGTAAACCAAAAACTAAAAAAAAAAAAGAAATTAATATAACATAAAATGTGAGAAATTAAAGAAAAGAAAGTAGACTTGACCTGGATGACCTAATGGATCTGGTTGGTTTGGAACAAACCAGAAGATCCTGAATGTATTTTCTGGCCCTAAATGTTATTATTCATAATTGATAATTAAATGGACAAAGTAACCTGCTTGTACATACTGTACTTACTGGCATTATATTTGTACAGAGTAATCTAAGATGTTGCATGTACAGTAAAGTATTCAGCAGTGTGGATGCTCATGTTATAGTTATGCTCATTGTTCTTGGTGTCGCTGGCCCTTTTGAGAAAGTATTCTGTTAAATTTGGTTCTTTGTACCTTCTTCTTCATATACAAGATTTTAGATAAATATTTTGAACTGGAAAAGAAGCCATGTAACGGATCTTGTTATATTGTATTGTTATAGCAGACAAATACAGAGGAAATAGTGGTCACATCTACAGACCTCATACTGGGCACATCATGCCATCTCAAATGAAGTACTCACTTCTGACATTTCATTCTTGAAGTTCGATTTCTTAAAAATACTCAAAGCACAAATGCTCTGAAGAGAGAAGATGAGCTTTTCAGTGGCAAGGCAGGATATTTTTGTACTGATTAAATCAGGCCTTGATACAAACATGGTGTTAATACAGGAATTGATTAAAATGGGATTAAGCCAAATTGTTAACATGACTATATGGTTTGTTTTTTAAAGGCAAAAAGAAAAATCTTGATCAAAGTGTGCAAGCATAGCCAGGCAGGGGTATTTTCATCTTGAATCTGGTGTGTAACAAAGAGATTTGAATGACTGAGGATTCGTACGTGTTGAAGTATAAAGTTTATCCAAACCAAGCTAAATATTATTAGCTGCTTGATAACTTGACACTAATTCAAACCAAGATTTTAAACATTTTCCAGTTTGAGCAAATGGGGTTTAATTATCAGTTATAGCAGCAGTGGGAAATAAAACATTGTTACATAAATAGTCTACAAGTCAACAAGTTCAAAAAGGTCAAATTGGTTGTTTGCTCTATGTGGTAGTAGGGGGGGTCAGTGGTTTCTCCCCACAGCAGTTCTGGTTTCCTGTCTGGTATAAGACTGAATCCTTGTGTCTGACCACAACGACTTGCATGGCTAGCTACACGTTGTGAGTTATCTGGACATCTGACATTGGGCCTGGGGTATGTCTCGTCCTGATTTGTCTCCTTCCTCTGTTAAAAAAGAATCAGAAATATCTCCCTTTCTCTTCATTCTTATAGCTTCCTAAAATCAAACTGGTTGCAGCATATATTTTTCCACATGTATAACTTTAAAATCAACTATCAGCCTTGCTAGCCTTCTGTTAAAATCAAAATGGATCATATAGCTTAGTAACTTGGGTACTTGAGCATTCTTAATAATTTAATTTAAGCTCCAATCTTAAAATCTCCATTAGCTGAGTTTATGTGTTGTTCCTAAATCGGTAAAAAAAATAACTATGGCATGGTTTCCCCACATTATCTTAAATTAATTTAGTGCTAGCATATAACTAGATTAGCACCGCTACATAGCTTCGTGCTAACATCAGGTTACAGCCTTACATAACATTAGTTGTACTTGCCCAGGGACAAAATCTCTTCTAAAACTCTGTAGCCACATGTCAATATTTTAAATGATGAAAAATTAGTAAAGAAAATACTTTTCAAATTTGCTTCAAAGTGACACATCTGGAAACATGTTTGTGTTCTCCTCCAGTGACCTGTCAATCACCTGNGATGTTTGTGTTCTCCTCCGGTGACCTGTCAATCACCTGAGGTGATAGCTGGGTAGTCCAATAAAAAATTCAAAGGTGACCAATGCCTCTACACCTCCAGGCGGCACCTTGGCGGTGAAATGTGAAGGCTATAACGAAGTGCAAAAATTTGCAGTTCAACCGTCATCCACTAGGAGCTGGCTCCAAAACAGTCAATCCCCGTAGGCTTCCATGTTATAAAGACC
>CM047990.1:5226439-5240188 GCA_026261665.1 Melanotaenia duboulayi | reverse complement strand
TGGAACAAACCACGCTTCAAACCAAATCATAATATCAGATCGCAGCCATGACAAACACTCATATTTTCAACCTTAGTTTGTTTGTCGTTAAAATGTCTTTTGATAAATTTTGTCAAACTACTTGACTTTTTAAGATTGACTGACCAACACTTCCCACGAAAACTAAATTTATGTTTCTTTTCCTCATGCTAGATTTCTCTGAAAGACACCTCTTTAATTTGTCCTCCCAAAAAAACAAATACCGGATAAAGCATCCTCTAAAAGCAGGTTAGATCATCTGTGGATCTCCATGTGAAGAAGCTTCATTGAGCTTCTTTTCAGGTCACTAAGTATGCTTTCATTTGATGAATGTTGGGGTGGGTTTAATTATCACAATGCTTCCTTCCTCCCTTTCTTCCTTCCTTCTTTCTTTCCCCGTCTGTGGCCCTGTGGTGTTTGTTACACCCACTTCCTCTTAGCACTCATTGAGTGTGGGAGAGGACCAAACCATGCCGTTTTCACCTCCTTTCTCCTCCTCTCTCTCCCCCCACTCCTCCCATTCCACTCTTCTCTACATTTCCCCTTCCCCTCGATCCCTTCCCCTCCTCTTTTATACTCATGTCCCAGGAGAGGATGAAGCTGCTCCCACTGGGAACTAAATGGAAACAACTGTCGCGACCAGCTGTTTGCCACAAATTCCCTTTACATTAAAAATCATCTTTACTGTGTACACAGAAAAGAAGTCTTCCTGGAGTGGAGCTGAGGAACTGAACTGATGTCAAACGCGACAATTTTAAAAGTTGTGAAGCACTGAGACAAATCCTAAATATCCAAGGATGTGTCAGCTGTGACCTTATATCTGGTCACACGGGTCCCTATGCTGCCCCTACTGGTAACTCACATATTGCAGCTTGCAAACGCATCTGAAGACATGAACAAACCACACAACAAAGAAATGCAACACACACGAGGCAGCATGAAAACAAGCATTTACATAATTAAAAACATGTATATTCCTGCCCTAAGGCTTCATGTATCAGGACATACTGTAAATTAAAATTGTCTGGCATTTAAAGAACTTCAAACTGGATACAAACAACCCCAGATAAAAAAAAAAGAAAAATATCTCCATAAACATTTTACTGAAGATTTTTTTAAATCAAACTAATCCAAAATCCAGAAAAGGAGAGTGGAGAACCTCAAATAACTCATGATCCAATACCTGGAATCTGAAATGTATGTATGTACAATGAGAACGAATCACATTTACTCTAAGCTTGTACAACCACCTTTAGCAGCAATAACTTGAATAGTTTTCTGTTTGATATTATCAGTTTCTGACACTGTGGGAGGAATTTAGACCTTTTTTTTCTTTTTTTTTTGCAGTGTTGCTTCAGATCATTGAGCCTGTGGGTATTATTCACAGCCCTCTTAAGTCCCTCTGCAGTGGGGTTGAGGTTTGTACTTTGACTGGAACATTACACAAAGTCACGTCCTCTCTTTTTCTGTTGTAGACTGGCAGGTGCATTTGGGATCAAAGTCCTGAATGACCTGGATGTATGGTCTGACTCTATAATACTTCAATACCAGAAGACTTCATGGTCGTAACTAGGGATAGGAATTGAAACCCGGTTCCACTAAGGAACCGGTTCTTAATTTTCCAAAGCCCTGAAATCATGTGCCACTGTGCTTATCAATGTTTCCTATCAGTGCCGACAGGTGCTGGTCGGCTCACTGACTACAAATAACAGAAATGTGTGTCTGTTGTTGGAAGAGGGGATCCAGAGCATGGTTACATCTCATTGACAAACCTTTAATATATAAGGACAGACCTATATCCTTGCGTGGAGGAGTACGCAGCCTAATCTCTGCTCTGTGTTTCTTATGTGAGTGGGTTCGAGTACTCTCTGTAGGTCTTCCTGATGTGCAGTTTCTATTAATTTATTAAGTAACGTCCTGCTTTCTGTGGACGTCGGCGAGTTCATCACTGACCAGCTGTGAGTTTTCCTCCTCCTGGTGAAAATATTCCTGCTGTATCTGTCTGGAGGCTGTTAGCAGCTCGTTAGATTAGCCGTTAGCTCACCTGTAGCCACAGGTGTGTATATGTGCTTCATGGAAAATCTAGTACGCTGCAGTCAATTAGATTGGGGGTGAAACAGTTGGGGACTGCAACATGCTTTCTGTGTGTGCACCGGGCCATGCACAATGCAGAGAGCAGAGGAGATTTTTTTTGTTTAATTCTATGAAGTCTAGAAGTGGGTTGCAGCAAAAACTGGGAAAAAAAAGACAAAAACTCCAACACCAGCAGCACGTGAGGCAAAGCCATGCAGCAGGTCTGAGCTGCTCTGGCTGAGACTTCTGAATAGTTGTTTTAGCCTTGGTAGTAACAAGTGTGGATTGGCATTACAGTGTAAATATTATTTATTTTCCAGGTGCACGTGCAATGGTAAAGTGCATGTGGTTGACAGGTGTAGGCAGGATTCCCTTCATAAACTCTGCTAGACCTTCCTCCACAATAACCTTTCTGAGCTGTGTGTTCAGTCCACTTCTTGATGATGTGGGCGTTTATTCCTACAAGGTCCAGTATCATGTAAAATCCAGCATGAATCTTTCTCTGCACACCAGCCTTTACAGAAAACTTCCACATCATCTGGTCCAGAACGACGGGAGTCTAAAAATAGAACAGTGTGGTCAAAATGACCATCTGTAGCCGAAATAGGTAGAAATGATCATATACTAAATGTCAAATACTAATATGATATTCATACTAAATATTAAAACTAGTTTTATTATTTATTCACATAGTTTCAGGAAAAGTCAGGGACCAGTGAGCCTTAGTGTTTTTATTTGACAAAGTCACTGAATATTCAAATTTTAAAACAGTAAAAATGACCATCTTGGTTGTTCTTCTGTTAAATGCATCTAATGGTTACAAAATAAAGATTTAGGACAAAGATATATTCATCACTACATATTTTGAACTGCAGGTAAAGTTTAAAGCGTCCATTCCTGTGAGGTGCAGTCTAAAGCCTCGGTTGAGTGGTTTGAAAAACAGCAGGTCATTTAGTGGGTGATTTCATTAATAAAAGTGGTAGAGGGACGGGGGGGGAGGCTGTTTCACAATACAGTGGTCATGTTGGTATGCGTTTATTTTACTGCATTCTTGGTCGGCTTCATGTAAACATCTACAGAGTTTTATATTACGTGGTGCATTCTTCACCATTTTCAGACCAGATCTGTAGTTTGGCCTTCAGATCAGTTTTAAGATATTATTGATATTTCATTTTCTTTACATTGTTCACTCATTTTAAATAGACAATTTTTGACACAGATAATCTGTGTTTTAGATACTTGTTTCTTCTTCTATTAAAAAATGGGTCAGGAATTGATAAAGGAATCTATGAAGAATTTTAATAGTAAATTCCCAGCCCTACTCATAATATGTTTTGCCATGCTTGGGTGTTTTTTCCACGTCCGCTGTCTTAAATGCTTTCCACTAGTGAAAAACCTTTCTTACTGCACAATAACACACTTCAAATGATTTTATTTTAAATTTTCTTTTAGTCTTTGTATGTGAATTTGATCAGCTTCACCTATTTGCTCCTTATCCTACTAATTCCAATGCGAACAGTAACAAACCGCAAACTGTATGTAATGTTCTTTTGATCATATAAGGTTGTATTTGCTTCATTTTAAGACCTTGTAAAAAAGAAAATGGCTTTTTAATGTAAAGGTGAAGCTTAAACTCTAAATAGAAACCTGGACTGTTGGTGCAGAGGTGGCCAAATGTATCAAAATCGCTTCAGTATATGAACCAATTACCTTTACATCCAGATAATCCCACAGCTCTAGAGTTCCTTGTGAAACTATACTTACAGTTGTGTGCAGAAATAACACTGGAGCCTGGGAAGTGCAGCGATGGGAATAGCAGTTGGCTGCTGCAAACATCCGACTGAAAGCCCAAAAACCTAACACCAGCTTCCAGTCAAGGATGTTTACAGTAGCCCTGACTGCCAACCAGGAGGTGGAGCACCTATGAACACACAGACACACACATTTCACTTATTACATGCAGGGTTATTAATAAAAATCTTACATCAATTTACACTGATACTCATGATGATCAAATAACTTCAATATTTTTCCTTTTTGCACAAATACGTACAGCTAATAATGTCAACATATCGAGCTCTGTTTGAAAATTTATTCCGGTGCTATTGACAACTTGGACTAAAAAATGATAACTTTCCTCATGTTTGTGCTTTCTATCGTTATTCTCACACCAAGCCCGTGCATATTTGGTTTAATCCATCATGGTGCATGAGAACAAGATGAATTATGCTCAAACCCTTTTCGTTTTTTTATTATTTTTCGTTGGGCAGGAATAAAATGTCCAACAAAAGATGAAAAATATCAATAGTTGTTAACGAACGATGACTTGTTGGCTCTGCTGTACATGATAAATAGCACATGCTACGATAATGTCCTCTATGGATAGGCAGTAAGCTGCCATGACTTGTGTTAGTCTGATGATGAATTACAGGAAATGACGGCAAGTTCTTTGCCTCTGGTGCTCCCACTTGAAGGACGACAGAGACACAAACTAACAATATAACAGACAAAAAAATGTGGAATACACTGTGGATGTCGGCGTAGTTACAATCAAGCAGAATGATGAAGAACATGTAAATGTAAAGGATGGAAATACTTTGATCAACAACGCTTGGCCTCAGAGCCGAATGTCCCGCTACACTACACATTTGTAAAAATGATAAATGTCATTTGTCTGTTTTTAAATGGACCTGTAGTCATTTAATTGTGCCATCTGTGAAAACTGATACAAACTTGTTAGAAACTACATATTTACTTGCATGAGAGATGCTGAATATAAAATAGAAGTTTTTTTGGACCATAGAAATAAGCAAAGATGGTCTAAAGTTAATATTTTATTCATCTGAAAATGATTACTACTAGACATTGAACTGTAACATATTAATTAATCCCCTATCAAGCGGGGTCATTTTGGCAAAAACGCCTGTAATATGACCTCTCCAAAGTGGTCATTGGCTAGCGGTCATTTCTAATTTCTGAGTTGGAAATCTAAGGTAAGAGGATAAGGAGTCCAGTACAAGTTAAGGATCATCTTGTATAAATTAAATGACGTATGTCTTTATTATTGTTCTGTCTTTACTTCCTGCAGGCCACAGCAGAAAGCTTCTTGCAGTGACCTTTCCATAAAAATGCAGCTTTCTGTGTTGCAGCTACACGCTGAAGTGCTGAGCAGCAACCAGCATAGTTAATGGTTTCCACCATGTTTTCTTTGACTGGCTTTGTTGTCCAGTAAGCATTGTATCAGCATGTGACATTCCACAACCTTACTAACTCCAAACC
Source organism: Melanotaenia duboulayi (assembly GCA_026261665.1). Classification (NCBI taxonomy): domain Eukaryota; kingdom Metazoa; phylum Chordata; class Actinopteri; order Atheriniformes; family Melanotaeniidae; genus Melanotaenia; species Melanotaenia duboulayi. The sequence continues at coordinate 5,234,818 of CM047990.1, read as the reverse complement.
CACACACATTTACCATGTAAACACAAATTGCCCTTTCTGTTTAGCCATTACACACACTCCCACAGCTCAGCATATGTACATAAACACACACACACACACACACAAATCTAATTACTTCTTCACGCACAAATGAATGTGGAAGACTCCCATAGTGGCCTGTCTGACCCTCCTCCCCCAATCCAAATGCTTTCTTCCTGTTTCTTCCCGTCTAAACCGTTTTTCACTTTACAGACAAAAAAGTTGCCGTGGTTGTCTTCATACAAGCTGTGTGTGTGTTGGTGTTAACAAGACAATACTGTGCATGTGCCTTGGAAAGCATAAGCATTAATGTGCTTTACTGTGCGTGTTAGAGACCGAATAACAGATGAGTGTATGCGACTGATAGAGCTGGAGAGCGTGTAATCACATGCATGTCCTGTGCTGAGATAAAGATAGGAATGCTTTTTCTGCCCTGTCCACAACCCCCCCTCTTCATCAACAAAGAACCCAAGAGTCACGCTACTGCAGAACAATCAAGGCTTTTCAAACCAGCCAGTACAACAGACTTGAAGGTGAACCGTAAAGACGATCCGGATAGGTTTTTTACATTATAGGATAAAACTTGTAATTAACTGCATTTAAAATAGGGTATAAGGATGGGATGTGAAATACAGTTAAATCATGACACCAGGCACAAAATGAGTTCAGCTTACTTTACTGGGACATGTGCCGTTAGATGCCGTCACAACTTTTGGGGATTTTTCTTGAGCTTTTGATGCAGTGGATGGAAATCTATTTCGTCAACACCATCAATTAGATTACATGACAAGACAGGATGTCTGCTCTGTTTAGCAATATAACACTGAAAATGTTTGCTAACATTTCTGAATTTCCTAAATCAATCATGTAGTTAAATCCTTTCACTGTTTGGTCCTAAATGTAACTATCCGTCCATCCATCCATTTTCAATACAGGGAGAGCTGCATAGACTCCAGCCACCTCTGCTTGACGTGAATGCTAATATCAACATGCTACGTGGAAGGCATTTCTTCGTATTTTCTAACAGAAAAATGGGAAAGAAAGAATGGAAGTCGGAACGAACCCAGCCAGCCATAGTACTAACTGTTTATAAGACATTAACGTGAGAAATCTTGTTTACAAACTTTCTGCTTTGCTATCTTATTTTATCTTGCAGATCACAAGTTAATTGTTGTTATTACCAAGATAACAAAACAGAATTTAACATGTCAACAAGTTACATTTTCTAGTTATCTTGAGAAATTAGCCTCTTCTTGAGATAAAATATAATGACTGGTTATGATCTTTGCTTTCTCAACATCATGAGATGATCAAGGTGAACTAGAACCTACGTAGGTGGTTAGCACCTAATTCTATTGGTAGTTGTGGCATTTAGTTAGAATCTATGACTACATTCATAATGCAGGTCTTAATGCTCAAACCTGAATTTTTCCCGTTTTTTGCATGTTGTTCATATAACCATTTTAATGCTACCTCCATCACACTTCATTGTGAACTGTACACAGACCTGAAGTAACCTACAGGTGCAGAAGCAAATGTTTGTGAATTAACTAGAAGTTCTTGTGCAGTCAGAACTGACAAAATTATGACCAACTGATAAGGGAAAGAAAGAGATTGAGAAAAAGAGAGAAAAACTCTTAACAATGGCCTTTTGTGTCACAGTGGCTGCTACCGCTGTCTGTCTCACTTTAAGGACGTAAAAGTTGGATGAATGACAACATGACAATTCAGACAGAGGTCGCTTTGATAAAGACTGGATACGTATCCGGTTTAAAGTGGCCTGGCTCGGATTTGAAAGAAATCTGATTTGTGCTGTTCTGACTGTAATAGAAAAAAAATCAGAAATGGGTCATATTTGGGGAAAAAAAAGTCAGATGACTGAGACAGTAACTTGAGGAATGGGTCATTCTGTTAGCTTCCTGGCATTTCTTTCTGTAGTTATTGTTTTAAAAAAGTTTTTAAAAATATTAAACAGTTATCTAGAGATAATAAGAGAATTTTTCTGCTTTCTCAAATAGTTATTTTTATCTTGAGATAATGAGGTAGCTCATCATGAGATAACAAAAGTTAAAAAATGTTCAAGCGTGGCCTCTAGACTTCTGTACCAAACAGAGCTATGTCTACGTTTGTACGTTACTAGAACAGCATAAGTATGGTCATGATGTAATAACTGAGGAACAAGTGTCTTTACTTCTACTTGCATGACAGCGAGAACAGTTTTACTGATTCCCAAATGTAAGTGGCAGAAAATTGCCAAATATTTTATATCAGTTTTGAGTGTGCAAGTGTGACCTCTCAGTCTAGTTATGATAGAACATGCTGTGATTTAGGTACAAATTTATATTTGCAAGGTAACACAAAAGAAGTGTAAACAGCTTGCTGTGATCATGGCTCTTGATTGATAATCTCATGTGGGATCATGTGGGACTGCATCTCCATGGTAGAATTATTTTATTAAAACATTAGGATAATGTGTCATTAATGTGTGTAATACCATTTTTTACCACTAGTTTCCTCTGGAGCCAGCAGAAGGAGAAGAAGCAGTAGCTGGTGCAGGCAGCGGTGAACATAAAAAGCTTGCATCGAAACATAAAGATGAGTGGAACTTGGTGAAAAGCACAGAAATTACAAGAATGGCAACAATGTCTGGTAAGCAAGCATCAGCAACTTTGCCCCCACCCCCTCCCAAAAAGAAAATGCACTGAGCAGCAAAAGCTTAAACAAGCATAAATACTGATGTTCCTTTTTTTTTACTCAGACAAGTTTTTGCCAATAAAATAGTGAAATCTGAAGCAGATGTCCCAACGATTTCTCTGGAAAGGTAAATAAGAAGCTTGATTGTTCACATTGTGATGCAGCTTATGTTGTAGCTATAACTTTCCTCAAACTAATTCAATATGCTGTTTGCACGAGAGGAGGTGACGTTGGACGAGTTGTAGTACAACATCCTGGATAGCTCACTGCCTCTCCTGCTGCTCATGCTGGACAAAGTCTTGTGAAAACTGTATTAGATGTAAATACCAGAGCAAAACCAAAAACCCCAAGACGGCATAAACATTGTTTACTTATGATGTACAAGCTGTTTTCAGTCCTGGCAGATCAATGAGCTAGATTTTCTTCTTTTTTCTTTTTAGTCAGTGGTTATTTTGGGAAACGTCGCCCCCTAGTGATGAGCTGTTGTAACTGCATGATGTTGACGGGCGGTTTCGTCCACTTGAGTAAAGTGCAGTGTAAAAGCAAAATTAATTCATATATGAATTATTAAAGAGGAACACTGCTGAGGTAAAAAAAAAACATCTTTTGGCACATGAAAAAAAATGCTATTGTTAAATAGGAAAGAAACAAACATGTCTGGTACAACACTGCTCCTTGTGGTGATCATTTGTCAATATGAAAACAACAGAATCTGCCTTATCTGGATTAGAAAATCTAATCAGCTGCATTAGAAAGGACTATTTTTATTTGTTTTAAACTGCTTTGAATAAAGCTGAAAACATTAATTCATGTCATCTTTTATACATTTATACACCAACCCAACCCCACACTGCAAAGAAAAATCTCAGTTAGAAGACACTCCATGAACAAATCTCCACCTCACTGATCAAGTCGTAGTTACATAACCAACGCTGCATTCAGAGTATGTTTGCTTTCCAGTAAATCTTAGTTCCTCTTCATGTCCACACTCCACTGATGCTCGCATGCAGTTATCCTTGTGTCTAGTGTGTGTATGGACTTTTGGGCACCAGACTCCCTGTTTCTGTCTTTCAGTCAGGTCACTTTGGGAACAAAGCAAACTTTATCAGCACATTGCAATCCTGCATTCCCCAGATTCTTAGCACTTGGCAACCAGCAAACACACAGCGAAGAAGGAGAGAAGAGGAGAAGGAAGGCAAGTGGAAGACAGAAGAGAGAAAAGGAAGGCAGGGAAAATAAAAGCAGGTGGACACAGTAACTTGCAGTCTTTCCGCACAGCTTTGTGGTGCCTAACACCCTGGCAGCATGTAACAGAAAACAAAAGAAAAAAGGTTTTCAATCATAACAATCTGCAAAGCTGATTCACAAGAATGAAAATTGGATATTTTGTTTCTTCATATTAAAAGTAGCAGCCTCGCTTTGTGCCCTCTCTACTGTACACTAAGGATGTCAAAACCACGTGCAATTCACACCTTATCAGCAAAACTATACACCTCAATGTGCATGACTAAGGGACACTTTTTCACTTTGGCTTTGACGCAATCCAGCCGAGCTGCAGTTGCTTTGATAAAATCTCAACTCTTGACACTGCTTGTTGCCACAACGGTAGTGGCATTTTGGTTGGACCAAACTCAAAGACAAAAATAAAGAAAGTATCTTTGAGTCATTGAGTTCATTTATTTATTTATTTATTTGTGGTTTTACTTTTTGAAAAGGTGGGAACAAAAAAGTGAACGTGTGATAGCTTGGAAAATTAATATTTGAGATTTTCAACTTCCAGAAGAAGCCTTTTTAATGGGCCCTCTGCAAGTATAGTGTGGAAATGACATGTACTGTTATGTATGGGACAAAACTATAGGAAACGCTCTAATTTACTGCCTCTCCCTGAGTTTCTACATGGAATACCGCTTGTTTGGACTAAATTTAGACAGTGTGACAGCTCCCCAATGTTATAATCAGCCCATAGATCAACATTCCTAAATATTTTTTTTAAATGTTTTTCATAGTCTTATTTAGTGTAATTAGCTTGTTTATGTGTTCATGTGTTTTTTTATATGTAAGATTTTGCTAATAGTTTATTTATGGAAACACCTTTTGATTATGACACAACAAAAAGGACAACACTTGGGCAACTGAAAAGCCAGCAGAAGCTACGTCATTGCAAAAAGGGTAAAAAAAAACTTACCACCTATAGTGAATCCCAAGGATATGGGGATCTATATCTTTATACACTAGAGCCCCGTTCCACCACTGGGTTTGGCTCGGGACAGTTTAGTTTGGTAAAGCCTGATCTCAGTTCCTTTACTCGGTAGGTGGCGTATCAGCCAAATAGCATCATGCTACGTTGAATTATAATGAAAAAGAAACAAAGGTGAACATCCAGTAGTTTATGTTGTTTCTTCTTGGTGTGCAGCTTTAAACAACAAAAAACCCATGTGTATTTAAACATGGTGCTGGTCCTGCTTTGTTCTTATTACCAAGTCACACAGCAAATGATCATTTTTTTCAACCAATCAGCAGATTGCAGTGTGTAAAGCTCCGCCTTTTTGGGTTGGATCAGTAAGATTGGGACATCAACAGGTTCCGAAAGAGGTGGTAAAAAGAGGGTCGGATTGCATGTTCTTGCAACGTTCCCAGATTTTGCATCTGGGAACAGAAAAAATGTGAACCCTCTGGTGGGAACAGGACTTCTGCCACTACCTTCAACTCTCTGAAGATAAACTACTCGTCAGTCGTCACACAAACCAAATATTTAATCCATGCCAATATCATTCAATCTCTGACCTAGGCTGCAAGAAAACTGGTTTCATGATGGAGAGATATATGCAGCCCCAAAGAAGGAAAACTAGCCCAATGTCACAATGTCCAATGCCACCACTGGTATAGGTCATAGCTATCTTTTACCTCGACCACTGCAATGTTCGTCTCGGAAATCTCCCATGATCCACGCTGAAATCTGAACAGATGGTCCAGAACTGACATTCATTTAATCAAAAGACACAGTCTTTCACTGAGCTCCACTGGCTGCTCAAATCACATTCACATTATTAATATTAACCTGTGGAATAACAGTAAAGGTGTCACTGTGCAACTTACATGTGAATGGCAACAGTGGACAAAGTCTGGTCCAGTTTCATTGTTCTCCAACATCCGTCAGACCTGTGGAGAGTAATCCAGAGAACATGTTTACTTTTAATTACACATAAATGTGTTTATCACTGCTGTCTTAAGCATTTTGCAAGCTTCAATATACAAGTTACGATTGTAGGGACCAGCTGGACTGGATGTAAGGTCATTGGGTCGACAGTGGTAAAGTTGATGGTAAGTTTGAAAGGTAACACACTGCAGGCTTCTTTTAGAGACCTTACAGAACATCTACTGTATCGCTGCTGTCATTTTTCATGCCATGATCTCAAAACTAACCAAACACTAACTTCCTCTATTGTCGCCATGTTTATCTACTGTATATAATAAACACCCAACAAATTTATCTGCACTATCTGGTTTGAGTTTCTAATGCGTCCCTTAGAGGAGTTCTCTGGTAACAAGCATAGTAGATAAGCAAGTATGTGAACAAACATGCTCTCGATGGAGCCGGTTGCTTTATAAACAGGAGGTTAAAAAGCAAGTGTGTTCTCAGCCTAATATGATGAACAACAAGTTATGATGCTTAAAGTTGCTACAGAGGAAAGCTCTGTATTGCAAGCATTACGTTGGTGCTCTTTCATCCACTTAAGAGGCACATCCCTTACATCCCAAATCCACCAGCACAATGAAAAAGCCATGGTCTGGGAGGGACATTATCAGGTCTGGCCGATTAATCGATAAAATCAGTAAATCGAATTTTCCATTTCTGATTTATTTTTATGAAAATCTGGATTTTTTTTCCTTGGTTAGCAGCGGACTCATCCCTGTCGCCGCACCAGAATGGTGTTTGTCTGAAAGCAGATACTGTATACAGTGAAGCGAGTCGTCACTCACACCTGCAGTTTAGCTGTGAATATAACTGCTGACGACAACTTTGGGAACATCGTTAAAGGACGACCTACATCGGGAATTATTTCCGCAGAGGATTCCGCATGATAAGGATCCAAATGGAAAGAGATCTCAGATGCAGTTGTGTTGCATCAAGATATGAAAATATTTATACAGTGGAAAAGTTAGTTTTTTTTTGGGCTATCATTCATTCATATAAATAAATAAATAATGTGTTTTAATAAGTTTAACATGTTTTTAAAAAAACAAAAAAATAAAAATAAAAATCTGAACTTGGATTTGGCTAGAAAAAAATCAGATTTTATTTTTAGGCCGTATCACCCATCCCAACACACTGAAGCCACGGTAAATCAAGGACCCAGGCACTTCAGATGACCTCCAACTCTGTTTTATGCCAAACTAAACCTTTGAAGTACAGCAGCTTCTCTAGTGTTTTGTAACCTAAGAGCATAAGGCAGGCTTTTGTTTGTTGCTCACGGATGTTTTTACACCCCATTCTTTTGGTTAAACACATGCGGTTCAATTTTCCATTAGGTTTCAATTAATTGAGCTTTAGTTGAAGAAAATGTTCTTGTTTGTCTCACTGTCTTGTTACAAAGATTCACTTCTTGTAGATCTTGTAGAACCAATCATATCTATGAATTAAGCAGCTACACAACCCTGAATAATAAAACCAAAAGTAAGCAATTTATGGTGGACTCAGTCTAATGACCTACTTCAATAAACAGAGGTTTAACTGAGAGACTCGACAGCAATAAGGGATCTTCAATCCTGGTCCTCGAGGGCCGGTGTCCTGGAGGTTTTAGAAGTTTTCCTGTGGCAGGACACTTAACTCAAATCAATAGGCAATTTGCAGGTTTGTGCAGAGCTGCCTGAGTCTGAGTGAGGTTTGTTCCAACAGGTAACTTCTAAAACCTGCGGGACATCTGCCCTCGAGGACCAGGTTTGGGAATCCTTGCTTCAGACCCTCAGGAGTTGTGAAGGTCATTTTATTCATTATAAATTGTATTATTCCTAAATTGGATTAATATTATAATACAGTTCTCACTGTATTTCCTTTTTAAAGTGACTGTAAAATATGGCTTAATAGTAGCTTGATGCTTACTGTGAGTCTACAAATGACCTAAAACACTTTTATTTAGTCAACATGCAGCTCAGTGAACTTAAAGAGACACGGTGGATTGACTGGTTTATAGTGATCACTCCTTATTCCTCATCCTCTGCATGCTGACACAGTCACTGAGTTGTTCAGTGGGTTTATACACTAAGAGATCATTTTTCTTTTTTTTTCTGTGAGTTAGTATCTGGTCGTTGTTGTGCTACTTTTGTGATAAGTCTTTTTGATTTGGTTATTATTTAAGAGCGCTTAATAACTCTGTTTTTTATTAAAAGTCGTAGGAAATTTTCTGTTGTGTTCATGTACAGGTGTAACAGTTTGTTGTCTGGTGATGGTGTGGATTGAAGGGTCGTTGCTTCTCTCTGTGAAGTTTTTGTCTCCTTTCTTCTTTCTTCTTTCCCTTTTGCTTCTTTTTGTTGTCTTCCTTCTTTTTCTGTCCCCTCCGGTCAGGTCCAGTAAGATTACATAGATTCCATGATTCAAAGTAAATATATACATAAATTAATCAGATTATCAAGAGGAACTTTACCCATAAGCCTTCCCTTGGCAGAGCA
>CM047990.1:5207724-5218089 GCA_026261665.1 Melanotaenia duboulayi | reverse complement strand
CCATCAGACAGAAAGAAATACTGAGTTAAATTTACATCCTGTGCATAAAAGCAGAGAGGCATAACTTGGAAAACTGAATTAGAACTTTGTATTTTAAAAAACAAACAGCACTACTTACACACACACAGAAACACCCATGTCTTCAAATAGACATTAAATGTTCTGTCATCTATCTTTATGACTACAACACATTTGTTTTTATCATAGAAAACGTGATTTATTGCTTTGTGGCGTCGCTGCAAAGCAGATACGAGCTACGGTGTTATTGCAACTATAAAAGTGGTTTTCAAGTTCAGCATCAGTAGTTTTATGGAGATTGTTTGAAAATTATGAAGACGTTAAGTGTAAAAGACATTAATAAATAATAAGCCAACATTTTAGCATATTAGGTTGTTTTCAGATCAACCGGGTAAAACTAGTTTCTGTCAGCATATAGCTCATTTGCTAAATGAAGAAGGTTTTAGAACCAGCAGATGCAGACACTGTTTCATGAAAAGTTTGAGGGTATATATTTAAGAAATAGTGGATAATAATTGTTTAATGACACAAGTAACAGCATGTGATTTCACCAAAGAAGGAAAAACATGACGAGAAGTGGTTTAAGAATGTTCTCAAACATAATCTGTGATGGAAAATAACGGTATTTGGAGTACTGCAGGTGTTGCTTGGTTTCTTCACAACACGTGATAACGGCAATGATGAAAATGCAGTTTGCTGCTAAAAAGTGGATGGATGACATTTGAGATGGTTTTAAGTATTTAAAACCTATTTGTATTTACAATGGATTCAAAGCGATTCTACCAAAATAAAGCAATAACACATGACTGGAAATGGTCATGCTATGTCTACTTTAAAAGATGCTTTAGATCTCAGGGGATTATTGGTACAGAATACCAATGAAGTTACAAATCTTTATACTTTATACTATAAATCCAGCATCACTAATTTGGATGTGAAAATGGACCCCAGCCTGACGGTTAAGTCAATGCTCTGGTTAGGTCCTGATTCTTCCAGTTGAGGCGACTGTAAAATCAAGCCCCTCCTGTCTAGACTCCACACAGAGACAGTGATCCATGCTTTTATCACCTAACAACTGGATTATTCTAAGTCTCATTTTATTGGAATTAGCCAGGCTTCGCTCTCATGCCAACAGCTGGTACAAAATGCTGGTTTGTATCCCTTCACTGGCTTCCCATTCATCTACGAATCCATTTTAAGATTCTTTTATTTGTTTTTAAGTCTCTTAAAGGTCTCTCCCCCTTTTATCCGTCTGAGCTACACGCCATCACATGCTCTGAGATCAGCTGATCAGATGCTTTTAACTGCTCTGAAGACATTTTTTAAATCCAGAGGAGACAGAGCTTTTTCTGTTGCCCCTAAAAATGTGGACTGAGCTCCTGTTGCAGGTGAGACAGGCTCCTATGGTTTCAAAGAATCCAAACACACTTTTACTCCCTGTCCTGCAACCCACTGTTAGTTGTCATCTGTGTCTTAATTTTTTACCTTTCACATCTACATTTGACTTAAAATTGTTTTATGTGGTAACTAGCTGTTTTATTTTTCTGTTTGATCTTTATTTGCATCTTAATTCTTGTTCTTCATTTGGACTTTTTTACACTTTTTTCCCCCTTACATTTATTGTACTGCGCTTTGGTCAGCTGCGATGCTATTTTTAAGGTGCTTTAGAAATAAAATGCTATGGTATCTGTAAATTGTGAAAATAACCACCTGCAGAGGTGATGGACTGAGGCAGAATATATCTTTAGACTCGTAGTTTTCGCCACATAACATGGAAAATGAGTCCTGCATGAACAACCAAACTTTGAAAGTAATAAAAAAAAAGAAATGCCATGTGAAATGGCTATGGCCCAGTTTGAGCTTCCAGGGCTGGAAAGCCTTTGTCTGAGCACCATGCTGTCAGGCTAACACCAAGCAGGCCCAGATCCTAACCCTGAACTGGCCCCTTAAAGAAGGCCCAGCCGACCCACATACCCTCCCTTCTCAAATATTTTCTGCTGTTAAAGTGTAGACCCCTGTGTGTGCCATACACTGGAAAGAACACACAAGTACAGGCCATGTTTTTGGCCTGAAATAACTGTACACATTTTGTCTGTTTGCATTTTCCATCGCCCTCATTATTGCTGTGTTTAGAAAACAAACCTGAGCAGCAACCAGGATCTAAAGGCAGATAAAATACCTACAGGCTGAAGAATAAGTGTTTACACTAAAATCAAGTAAGGATGTGGGAAATAGGTAAGGAGTTGACACTCAAAGCAGTACCAAGATGTCTGACTTATGAAGCAAAACAAGGGACACATTATTGCAAGAGATGCTACATGGATCAGATCTTATTAACCCCAAAGTTCTTAAAAGTTTTTAAGGCAAACTGTAAATGAGAAAAAATGTTGAATATGAACCAGAGTCTATGAAGGCAGTAAAATTACTAATCTAATTTCTCATCTACTCTCTTTCCGGAGCCTGGTGCTTGTCGCTATTTTGAGACTTTGCTACTTAGCGGTTTAAAACAGTTGAGGAAATCTAAACTGCAAGTACTAGTGACTAAATTTACTCACCAGTCAGCAAGAGCATCCAGGCTGCTAACTTAATCACGTGTTTCGTTCTTTCTCTGTTTTGTTCTTTAATGGTCTCTGAATGTACAGCAGCTACATGTCAGAAAAAAAGCTCACAAATCTAAACATATCACAGACAGTAAGGAAAATTTCTTTGTTGTAATAATGCTTCCTGGTWATAAATCTTAAGCCACATTTYGTTGCTATCGGGCAAAAACCTCCTATGTCTAAAATTCGTGATTTTTGTTTCCCTTCATAAATCAGCACTTTTGGTCACCCTTTATGTCTGTCTGTTGTTTTACAMWTATTTAACCAAAGCTATATGATGTAAAACACAATACCAAGTTTGATGACATTATGTCCAGTTATTACAAAACCATACAGTTTTTTCTTGGAGACGAGAGGTTTGCACCCAACAGCAGCGATTTGTAAGRAAAATGTACGTGTGGGATGAGCARCAGAGTTGAGTACTGTACATGGGTTGAACCCATGAAAAACTTGACAAGCCTTCTCTGCCAACAAAATTTATTGCCTAAAGCTAAAGAGATTATCCACTAATTACAAATGTCCTTATTTGTGCTAACTTTAGAGAATTTGACATTGACAGATATTTTAAGTTTATTCTCCAGTCAAACAATATGCTATGAAAATATAAAATAAAATGATCCTTCGAGCCTAATTTAAGCTTGAAGTTGGCTAAAATCTCATCTTTATTATTTTTTTATAAGCCTAGCCTAGCTAACAGTAGAATCTAGAGCTGTGCTTTGACCTGGTATTTTAACCTTTGAAGGACCTTGTCCAAGGGAATCAAAGGGCTAAGACTCTGTCCACACAGGGACAAGTTTAGATGATTCTGTGAACCGGCGTTTTTCTTCTTAAATGGTTCCCAAAATGAATATCTCTGCAAACCCCACAATTATTTATTATGTGTGAACTACCTACAGGCATCTTTTCTTTTTTTGCAACCAGAAGATGCAATCGCCCCGGAGCCCTTTCCCAACACTGGTGGCCACTGTTCACATAAGTGCTGTACATGCTGAGTTTCAGTAAAGATAAAAGAAAAAACAACGGCAGACCAAATAATCTAGACGTTTCAGGAAGTTAAGAACGAAATAGGAACAGAAAAAAGACTTGGACAAAAGTGGAGCTGGACGTAATGTTACACATCCATCTTTCCAGCTGCGTTTATGTTGCACGGCAACCAATTATACTTTTGGTAAGTATTTTATACAACCTTGTGTTGACATCCTAACATCTTATGAAATTCACCGATTTCAGTATAGCCTATTGTTTATTTTTGGGAAACCATAGGTTATAACAGAGCCCGAAGACATAACCATCAACTTTCAGGACCAAATCTACAAGCTGTTTATGTTTACTTCCATGGAGTATTACATATTTGAAAGAATATTTTAAATAACCTAGATCAATGCACTGTTATGGAGTTAAGGGAAAGGTTTTAAACCCAGAGGGACACAGCAGAACACAACCTGGCAGCGGCTGAGAAACAATTACAGATGGAGAGGATTAAATTGATTATAATCACTGAATAAGAGTCTGTATTGGCCCAGGTTCTGAGATAACTAAATAAATATTGTCCACCTTGTTCAGTATCTCAGAAGTAGAAATAAAAACCCAGTTCATAGAAAGATTTGAGATTGTCCCTTTTCATCTTAAACATCCTCCAGATGGGAGTCAGTTTCATGAAACAGAACTTAACGCCATGATGTGAATACAACTATTAATTTGCTGGATTGTTGACAAGGTTATTTCTTCTGTACACTGTATTTATGGAAACCCTGAGAGTTCACATAGGGGTGGACTGCTAAGCATGTGTGTGTTTCATATACATGAAAACGCAAACATGACAAAAAAGAGACAAGCAGAACAGGAGGGTTGGGTTTCATTGTTCTGTTAAAAGTAATCAAGAGCAGAGAGAGAGGTCTTCCTATTAGCGAGGTCTGCTCATCGAAGCTATGAGGAAAGTTTAGTCCATAATGCAGGATATCTCTGAGCACCTAAAAGGATAGTCTGACGGACCCTGAATACACGGCTACAAGCCTGTTAAAGCCGTTTTGCCCAGTTTCTTTAGGTGTTTCTGTCCATACACCTGACATTTACACGCATGTTACAGAAAGTATTTTGTTGTACCATAGTGCTCTAACAGATTATTTACAAGTGCAGATGAAGAGGTTTGCTGTAATCAGAAGTGTATCAAGCACGTTGTTGCTTTACTGTTTTGGCTGCTTGTGTTTTGCTTTTTGTTTGTGAAAGAATAAAATGTGCAATTGATGTGATTTATATGGGTGATTTGTTAAATAAACTATTTCCATTCCTTTTCGTGACTGTAAAATATTTAACTGCTCAGTACTGTTTACTATTAAGAATCAAGATATTGTTAAATGTCTCAAAAATATATCATTCTGGCTTTTTTGTTGCTCTTCTCGCTCAAAAAGGATAGTTTAATATTTTTTCTTTAATATAAACTAAAATCCCAAATCCTAAATAAATCTATTTAGGCTACAACTTCTGAACTGACATAATTAAGAAGCAGATTTGGCTGTGATTGAGTGAGTGTTTGTAACCTCGCTGCATCTCAAAGCAGATTGAATTGTCTTCACAGGCAGATACTGTATTCCCAGACCTGACAGCACACTGTGGAATTAGACATAAATCAGAGCCAGCTGTCTCGTACTATGCCTCTCCAGATACTGTTGTGTGACGTGGTGTTGTCGGGCAATATTTGGAGGCATTATGCTGTGTGTTTCTGTCATACAAGTTAAGACCAATGGGGCTGGCTCGTGGTTTGCTAACATGATGGGATGCTTCTCTGGCTGCATCCTGTGATCATATTTTCTCTTAAGTTAGATGTTTATTTTGGTTTCAACAGCTATTAAGTTTTAAGTGTGTCTGAATGCAGTAAAAATGGCTAATATTAAGCTACAGTTTAAATTTAATGTCAGTTAGGGTAAGAAAAAAAATGAAGCATCATATGATGTATTAATAATCAGCACAGCACAGAGGATGTCACATTTAGGAAAAGATATTCCATGAATACTTCCAAAAGAAATAAATGTAGAAATAATGTTGGCAAAGTATCAGACTGAGTTGTATTACAAATATTGTAGAGCAAAGACGAATTTGATCACTTCCCAAGCGTCAAGTTACCAATGCAGTCAAAGGAATCAAGTGTCAGCAGGAGCTGAGGAGCGGACGGATATCTTTCACCTACCAGGAATCCTTGATTACAGAAAGTTTTTAATCAAATTCACATAAATCTGAATTCACATCAACAGAGAAAAAGAAGCACAAAGTAGAAAAATGCAATCTGAAGAGGAGATTTGAATCACGACTTTGTGTTTATTTTTACAGAAACAGCACCATCTAGTGGATCAGATGGGTTAACACTTACAGCTGAGTAAAGGAAGCTTAAAATACACACTGATCAGGGATTAAACATGCTTCTGCCAGTGTTCCCAACACAAAGCTTCAGCATTCAAGCAATAAGATGATCTGATGAGCAACAATACAATACAAGCATCCTCAGCAGCTCTGCTGTTCACATTTAACAGTTCTTCATTTCACAAAGATTTACCTGAGACCAAGAAGTCAGCCACAATACATCTGTAGTGCAACCAGTTAAAATAATTATATTATGTTCATTAAGAAACACTGGAACAGCTGAAAAAAATCATAAACTGTTGCATGACATTTCCAAAAATGTCTGAGCTTCAAGAAATGTTATTAAAGGACTTATCCAAATGACAACGGATCACTTTCCCTCTAAATTCACCTAGAACACTAAAATCTTTTGTATGGCATGCATCTCATGCTGCCCCTGTATGGGGGCTGTCATCAAGAAGAGGTTAATTTATTATTTTAAATGAACAAAAAAAGAACAAAACAAAAAAAACCTTAAATACTGGTTTGGAATGTGAAAGGCTTACAATTCACAAAGAAGGAGAATAAGGAAGAGACTCGTGTCCAGTCCTTAAGACAAGGGTATTTCATTCACTTAAGGAAGCCAATAAGGCTATGTTCACACTGCAGAGCAAAGCTGATGTTGTTCCCCAGAAGTGTGACCCACCCAAGCCACTTTCATCCAGGTCCTACATCGAATACGTACGGCATCTGTTTGAGTGATTAAAGCAACCTCAACCAAGTCACGTTGCATTTTATCTAACTTTTCACGTCACTGAAGCGAGACAGATGTCATCATTTCGATTCAGAGGAGGCGGGGCGTGTAGACACAGCGTGCTAAGCGGGTCACTTCAGNGTTCCGATTCAGAGGAGGCGGACACAGCGTGCTAAGCGGGTCACTTCAGGGCTGGAGACTGTTCACACTAGTCTGAAGATGAAGACCTGCAGTGTGAATGTAGGCTAAATGAGCCTTGACATACATAAAACTTATGAATCTGACATGACATGTTCTTAATGATTTATATCAAAAGTCCTGCTGTTTGTAATCGTAACGTCTGTTAATCTGAGCACATGGACATAATTATGTTTGTAATTAATCTATTACTATTAATACTGATTTTTAGTCCAAAAAGTACAAAGCTTCAGCTTCAAGAGAAGGTTGCTCTTCCAGTCAGAGGCTCATCGATGCTCTGGGTGAAGTGCTCTCCAGAGTACAGGCCGTAGTGCAGGGTGTCCTTCTGGGCTGCAGCCCATGCCATCTGCAGGCTGGAGAAGCGAGCAGCCCAGTGGCCCTGGGGGTCCACAGTTATGACGCCACCAAGCCCCCCAACTCTGGACTTCATGTAGGCCAGGCCCAAGTCACTGGCAGCTTCTGCTGACTGACCTAACAGAAGAAAAGACACACTGATGTGAAATGCAATCTTACAGCACCGAGTGCTGAGGCTAAAACTTTCTTTAGTGTCGTGTGAGCTGAGGTCATGTTTCTTTCTAACAGTGACGATTAAACTGGATGTTTACATAATTTGTGTTTGTCTTTAAAACACTAACAGGGCAAAATAAGAGATTTAAGAAAGACATGCCAACAAGCTTTTCTTTGCAGCTCAAGGAAGTGAAACCTTGCTTCCTTCTACCAGCACGAAGGAATTTCTAAACTAAAAACACACCGCAAGGAACGAGGAATGCAGAGAGACGAGGCAAATGTAGGAAGTTAAAGCAGTTCTTTATATACAAACTTAGCACAGAAAGTAAGAAAATTTGTGTTTGGTTGTGTTTGTTGTGTTGCGTATCTTGTTTTTTCCTTCTTACTTTATGGGAGTGCAATCATCCAATCCCCAAGAAACTCCGAACAAGAGTAAAGAGAAACAGGAGAATATTGCAGGGGATTATGGCACATTTTTGGGGGGGCACCACCCGCACGTTTAGCTGTGTTGTTCACTCCTTACGAGTTATACCTGGTTGTAAAGGTGACTTATTAAGCTTTCCAATGATGTATGATACAGCACCAGTTTTTTTATTATTAAAAGGGAGAAATAATAAACCAAACACACATTTCCTCACTTTTTATCCCAAGTCTATGAATGCTGTTCCTTAACGTGACAGATTTCGGTGTCCTCTAAAGACCCCGTAGAACCACGGCTTTTAATATCAGGTAGACTCGGCTCCTTCATCATCAACTTTCCTGCTTCCTCACTGTAAGGAGCTGAGATAAAGAAGGCGTGTTTAGAAGACACACAGTCAAGTTGTTTCTTAGCTTGTTGACTGGCCACCTTGTTTCCTCCTTTTTCTTTACCGTTACTCCAAACATAATGTACTGAGAGAAATAGTTGTTTCACTGTTTGTTTACTGGAAGTGTAGTGTTTATCATTTTTTTTGTTAAACCACCACGTGTGTGTGTTACCTTGCTCCATGTGGAACAGGATGAGTCTGGCCAGTGTGACCTTCATGATGGTTTCTCCGTGGCCTGTAGTCGACACCGCTCCCGTCAGGTTGTCAGCATAACCTCCACTCCCTGATACACAGAAAACATCACATCTTAATACTCGTCTGGAGCCATGTTAGCTGGCTGCTAATTGTAGGCTGCTGGGATTTATTAAAGTTCTTCTACTGAAACAGACTCGATATTTGTGGGATTTTCCACAACTGAGCTTCCACAGAATATTTCAAGTGAAGCTGTAAATGATTCAGTTCAGACTGCAGTGTGGTTTGCCACTAAAGAAGGAATCTGCCTACAGCGACACTGGGATCAATCATTACACACAATAATGAACGGGTACAGAAGCATGGAGCTGTCACACGAAAAACAACTGACACCTTTTCACGTTATAACCTGATAAGTTTTATTCTAAGAACCTGAACCAAAGAAGCTACTGTATGCTAGAAATATTGGAGCAAAGTACATTTTAGGGAAAATATTCTTATCAAGCAGAAACATTTCATTTCTTTTTGATAGGGATTAATTGTTCTATCCTGATTTATTATTGACACATAGAAATGTGGGACAGTCATGAGCAACACTGTGCGTCACCTGCCTGCGCACAGTGAGATGGTACGTGCATGTGTCTGAGTTGCCACAGTGTGTGTGTGTGTGTGTGTGCTGCTTTTGGTTGATAACATGCACCAATGATTACACCTATGGCTGTCTTCTGAAAATATGCACCGCTGGGACTGGGAGAAATAAGCTGCCGACACAAAGACGTATTCCTGTCTGCTTTAAGGGTGCAACGTCAACAATATCACAGTGTCCTCYAAGTAKGGCTGGGCGATGTGGCCTAAAAATAAAATCTCAGATGTTTTATAACCAAATCAGATTTCCGATTTTCATCAATTTTTTTTCTTTTCTTTTACAAAACATAAATAAACTTACTAAAAACATTTATTTGTTTATATTGATGAATGCCAGCAAAAACAGAGCATATAATGTCATAGCCTTTCCACCATATAATGATTTCATATCTTACATAGAAACATGTGACACAATGCATCCGTGATCTTACAATCTGGATCCGTATCATACAGGAAGAAATAATTCCCCTGATGAAGGTTGTCTCTTAACTTGAGTTTGCGGGTTAAGTTGACTTCTGCATCTCGTAGAGAGCGGCATTTCTCACTGCAGTTATACACACAGCTGCATCCCAGGCATGAGTGAAGGGTCACTTCACTGAGAATCTGTCAGACAAACACTGTTCTGGTTTGGAGGGAGGAATGGAAAAAAAATCCAGATTTTCATAAAAATAAATACCGGTACCCAGAAATGGAAAATTCGATTAATCGATATAATCGATTAATCAAACCTCCAAGCTTCACCAAATCTCTCCAATGAAGTACAGCTTAATCCTGTTTGGTAAATTACACATTTTTATGACCATAGAATCCCATACAAACACGAATATGGTTTATAATCCACATTTCCACCACAAAATGTATCACGGTATACATAATAAGTTTCATATAATAAAACTATCACGTTATAACATGATACATTCCTAATTTTTTAAATGTATTTGGACAAGACTAGAACAGCTGCCAGAGATTATCCATTCTGTGAGGAGTGACCTCTAGTGCTGCAGTGCATGTGAATAACTTATCCACGTGTAGTATGTACTCATCTGCCAACAGGACATGTGAACTGTTGTTCTGATTGCTAATACATTCTACCTGTGTATGCACGGATCCAAAACCACAAATGTTGACTTAACTGCTGAGTCTAAATTTACTTTAGGAGAGATTACAGTAAGCAGCAGTTGTCTGGACCAGAATGTCTTGTTGAATGTCAGAGGTCAGAGGAGAATGGGTAGACTGGTTGGAGATGATAAAAAGGCAACATGAAGTTAAATAAGCACTGGTTTCAACCAAGATCTACAGAACAGCATCTCTG
>CM047990.1:5123606-5138224 GCA_026261665.1 Melanotaenia duboulayi | reverse complement strand
TCTCAGTGGGACGTGCCCAGAACACGTCACCAGGGAGGCGTCCAGGAGGCATCCTGACCAGATGCCCGAGCCACCTCATCTGGCTCCTCTCGATGTGGAGGAGCAGCGACCCTACTTTGAGTCCCTCCCTGATGACTGGGCTTCTCATTCTATCTCTAAGGGAGAGCCCGGCGACCCCGTGTTGAAAACCCGTTTCGGCCGCAATCTTGTTCTTTCGGTCACTACCCACAGCTCRTGACCATAGGTGAAGATAGGAACGTAGATCRACCGGTGAATCTGGAGCTTTGCCTTTGGCTCAGCTCCTTCACCACAACAGACCGATGCAGGTCCGCATCACTGCAGACGCTGCACTGATCCACCTGTTGATCTCCCGTTCCATCCTTCCCTCACTTTTGAACAGTAACCCTAGATACTTGAAGATCCACTTGGGGCAGGATCTCATTCCTGACATGGAGAAAACACTCCACCCTTTTCCAGTGGAGGACATGGACTTGGATTTGGAGGTGCTGATTCTCATCCCAGCCGTTTCACACCTGGCTGCGAATTGCTCCAGTGAGAGCTGAAGGTCACAACCCAATGAAGCCAACAGAACCACATCATCCGCAATGAGCATAGATCAAATCCTTAGGTGACCAAACTGGATCCTCTTAACACCTCGGCTGCCTCACACAAACCCTCACAACACGCTTGGGTCTGCCATGCCTGACCGGCATCCCTCCACCATCTGAACCAACTCACCAACAGGTGGTGATCAGTTGACAGCTCCGTCCCTCTCTTCACTCGAGAGTCCAAGACATGAGGCCGCAAGTCTGATGATATGACTTCAAAGTCGATCATCAAACTGTGGCCTAGAGTGTCCTGGTGCCAAGTGCACATATGCTGAACATAAGTGCTCTTATGCCTGAACATGGTGTTCGTTATGGACAATCCATAATGAGCACAGAAGTCCAATAACAAAACACACACACTCGGATTCAGATCGGGGGGGTCGTTCCTCCCAATCACGCCTCACCAGGTCTCACTGTCATTGCCCATGTGGCACTGAAGTCCCCCAGCAGAACGAGCGGAATTAATTTAAAGTGGAATGAACCTATACATGATTGGGGGAATTCAATTAAGATTAAAAATCTGAATAAACCAGTCCCTACTTTCGGATTTAAGTTTAATTTCGAATGGTCATTTTCATTCAGAATTAGGTGTTTACAAGGTCATTTTAAATATTTAAATATAAGAGGATTTAATTTTTATTCAGAATTAAAACTCTCAAGTAAACCTATTACAATTATAAAACATAAATTTAGAGTGGAGCACAAAAAACTTTATTCTGGGATATTCAAGGTCCCCCCACCCTGCAGTGGGTACTGGGTCGTTTTCAAGATAATAGTGACACCAGAAGTGTTTTTCTCTGTTTGAAATATTGACAAATATAGAGACAAAGTCACTGTTTAATAAATGCAGAACATTTAATCTCTCAAATGGCATGCTTTGCTATACTTCATTTTAAAAAGACAATTAATTGTTTTACAGAACCTGCAGGTTTCAGTTTGTTTTCCAGCTTCACATTTAAAACTTTTTTCAAATGATTGCTGTCACAATTTTACGTCTAACCTGATTTTGTGCACCTGTGTGCACACAATTTCCTCCGGGATTTATAAAGTATCCTGATGATGATGATTCTAAATATTATGTGCTATTTTAACAACACTGTAAATTTGTAAAACTCTGTCAACATTCCATCTTTATTGTATTTATTTTTTTCTTTTAATGTCAACACAACAAAGTAATGTTGAAACAAAAAGTCCAACTAAATTCTCTCTGCTTTGTAAACATTACATAAATACATGCCTACATATTAACTCGGCTTTCTCTCAGAGAAACAGATGGAAAAAGTCTGTAGGACCTCTGCCTGGACTTGGGAGGCTTCTTTCTGTAAACTATATTATAAAAAGTTTTGAACATTTCGTTCATACACGAGTAGAGAAAGGAGAAAGACAGGAGCCTATCCCAGCAGCTACTAGTTGAGAAGCAGAGTAGATACTGGACATAATGCCAGTCTATTGCAGGACTATGATGAATATAATTCAGTGTATTCCCTCTTCACTGTAACTTTTTAATTGCTGCTTTACAGGCTGGTGAATTTTCCTCCATCATGACACCTTAGTGAGATTTTTCTTTAATTAAATCAATCCGACAAGGATGACTTAATCCCTATATTTGGAGGGAACAACTGTTCATACTGTACTCTCCCACTTGATACAGCTCTTTTGCAACTCAATGAAACAAGAACACAGCAACAGTAGCACATGGATGGTGTGTAACTTTCTTTTCGTTAAGCCTGGTACACACATAACGCATTTTTTAATCTTGTGAGATTTTTTATCTGGTCGAGACCTCACACGTGAAGATAAAAAAATCAATTTTGATCGTACTGTGTGTGGTGTGCTCGGAAATGCAATCACGGGACAACACACACATGACAATGCTGTCCAGCAACCCATCTACAATCTAGTCCTCCGAGCCGGACAAAGGTTGAAACTTACAGTAGTAGCGGTTTAAAAGGAAGGCAGCTGGCTGGAACTGGAATGGAACTGGGCTGGAAGCCGGCAGGTATTCGGCTGGCTTTCAGCTTGGAAGGGAACTTTTAAACCGTTATTCTACTGTAGAAGAAGAACCATAGCAACAACCGGCAACGAAGAAGAAAAATAGTAACAATCGAAAAACACAACACACAGCATGGAAGGGGATATACAGGACGAGGGAATGATGGTGGTCTTGGTACTATTGTTAACAGAAAAAGCCAGAAYTGAAAAAAAATAACAGATTGGAGATGGCGTGAACGCGGACTTTATTTACTTCCTTGTTCCTCAGCCAGCTCGCTCTCTGATTGGCTATATTCCATACCACGTCACCAGCCATGCAGTCAGAATGCTCGAGTCGTTGGCGTTCTTCAGAAATCGGCTCTGAAATATTAAACATGTTCAATGTTCCCAATATTCGGCTACGACCCGTTTCGGAGCGGATTATCGGTACAAATCGATGATTGGACAGGGAAATCTCACGATGATCGGGCGTTTGCCATCCGTGGTCGGGAAGAGGCAAAATCGGGACAAAAACATCCCAAATATTTTGTGTATACCAGGCTTTACATGTGCGAGTTGTGTGTTATTGATTAATAATGGCATTTGATTGTGAACCCAAGTTATTGTGACATCTCTACTCTTAACTGTGTCAAGGCTCCCAGAATAAGGTTGATCTCAGTGTAGACATCAACCTTATAAAGAAAATGACAGCACTGAACATTGTCTGTTTTCCAGCAAACATCCACGATACATGAGGATTAACTAGTTTAACTAAAGCTGCAATTAGGTTAATATTTTTCTCTAAAGATAATGACAGAGTGGTGATAGGAAGTTCAACATCATAAGGGAACTTAAAAGCTGGTAATACCTACTTTGGTTGGTATACACTAGATTCTTTTATTTCACTGTGCGGATCTGCTCAACATTGTAGTAGATGTCCCTGTCAGAATGCATTAATGTTGAATATATGTTACATCCTGAAACTGGTTACGTAAGTCACTGGACTGTGTGCATCTGAATTAAATCTGAATATGGACTCTCATCTGCTCTGTGCAGCCAATGTATAACCAGTGTGCATATGTGCAATGGCACAAATAGAAAGACAGAAGAGCGATGATATTATTCTGACAAAAAAACAAGTGTCTTTAAATTAACAGTTGGCATTGTGTTCCTCATTTGGTGGCCAAAGGCAGCCCACAACAGGAGCCAAGCTGCTCGCTGGTATAACTGCCATGATGTCGGTCTTAAAAGGCTTCCATAAAAGCTTTTTTTTTTCCAATTTGCTGGATGACTCGTTGGCAGCAGTGCAGCTCTTTAGGAAGTGCATTGTTCCATTTCCTGTCTGACAGTCACAGCCGTTGAAGCTTGGCCTCAGATGAGTCGCTGGCAGAATAACTCGACTGAGTTTACACTCGCTGCAGAAAAGAATAGTTCCTTCCTGCTAAAAACACCTTATGGTAACACTGATATGATCAACTGTTCCTCTTCATTTCTGTCATATTTTATGGTTGTGTCCCCTGTATCTATTCTTTCTTTTGTATAATAGCTATGGTATGATTATAATCCAACATGCATTCCTTTCCTCCTAGGTGATCTGGGTGTGCAATAACTGCCGGAAGCAGCAGGAGATCCTGACCAAACCAGGTGCTTGGTTCACCGGTCCGCCTGGGAAGCCTGCTGGCCTGGGATCAGCCGTGAGCGAGCCGTCCGTGTGCCAAACGCCTGGGGATAAGAAGCTGCGATCCCACTCTCAAGTACCTGCAGGCTCCATCGCTATAATCCAAGATCCCCGCCGACCGGGCGCACTTGGGACCACACCTGGCACAGATGCTCGGTCACTAAGCGAGCCACCACGGGACACGTAAGACAAAGAGATAGATGTATTTCTATCACTCTGAAGCTGCTGCCTGTTTAATGAAATAGAAGAGGAAGTCCGACTTAAATAATTTATTAGATAACAAATTGTAATTTCTATTTTTCTCTTAAATTCTATGTTTTATCAGGTGACCTCTCTTTTTTCCAGGACAATGTGCCTAATAACATTTTAAAAGTTCAACTGGAAAACATTTATTTTAGGATCTTTCTTTTCTTTTTGGCTCTAGAGCCTTATTAGGCTGTTGCTTGACAGGAAAAAAAGACAAAGAAAAAGGGGCCCGGACTCAAACCTGGACTGGCTGCATTGAGGAGCTGCAGCCTCTGAATACCAGCTGGCTGCTGAACCAGTAATAAATATCCAGTTTGTTTTGTTGGCTTTTTTTTCTTTTCTTTTTTTTTATAAAAGCATATCAGTAGTATGACTTATATAATTTTTTCCTCACGGATCTTCATCACAGCTTCCAGGTGCAGCTCATATACTTGATTTCTAAAACCACTGTTAATTTATCAGCTGGTATATTTTTAGTCTGATGCTTCACCAGAAACAAATGCAGCATCTTAACCTTTTTCTAGAACACAGATCACTGAATTTCTTCATTTATTTGGACAACTTAGGTGTAGGCCTCTTTGCCATCGCTGAGTGTCTGGAAGAAACTTCAGTCCAGCCAGTTCAAAATGCGTTCCACTGTCATCCAGCTTTTCTTCTTCATTTTGCTCAGGCACTATGAAAAACTCAAATGGGTGGCCTTACCAGATCACATCCACATTTGAGCAAAATGAGCAATTCCAGCTATGTTTTTTCCACATTGCAGAAATCATAAGGCCGTGGTAACTGCCAACTCTAAATTTAGGGTTAGAAAAGCTTAACAGACTTCATAAAGCATCTCCAAAGCCACAGGTGTTGGAGGACTAAGCAAGGCAAGAAAACATGTGACACAGAGAAAAGAAAAAAGGTGTTGTAGCAAAATGGCAATTATATTATTAGGCTTTTATTTAGCTTCAATTCTTTGTTTCATTCATGTTATTCTGCCTGCTTAAACATCGCCCCTTACAGACAATTAGTGGTTTTTAACAGAATATGATGGTATTGGTATTAAGGGCCTCTTCACACCAATGTAGTATCATCATATTTGTCTTTGTATTGTGTTTTATTAAACTTAAATTGTCTCGTTTTTTTCTTCCTGTGCTTTAGTAATAGTATTATAAGGGTATGCCATTACAACATGATGCATTTTACAATATCTTTTCACTTCAAACTTTCCCTTATAATTCCTGGGAGAAAAACTTTTGCCATAGTCTGATTGCAAAACTTCCAAATGATAAATATCATGACTTTAAATGAACTTTTTCCCTCTTGTATATTCATATTTTCAGAAATTTCCACCCTAAGTAACGGTGAACGTGTGATTTCTTTCTGAGTGTGAGACAATTAACAACTTTTCATATTTTGTCTCCCACATGCCAATTACCTCTCAGGAGAAATGGACAGGGAGGTGGCGGAGCAGGCCGGGGAGAGCGGCGGTCGGGTCAGCCCAGGCTGCAAACCCAGGTCTCCATGGATCGGGACCTTCGGGGGGAGCCCAGGGAGCGCAGGGAAAGCCGGCGGCTGGCGAAAGGACGGTCGCTGGAGCACGATCCTGTTGGAGGTGTAGGAGTAAGACGGACAGAAGAGGGGGGTTACCACCACGTGGACCACAGCGGTGCCCCCCCTCGACAAGCAGGGCTGTTCCCACCTGGAGGCAGGGGACAACCCTTGCCACCACAGGGTCGTGGCATGGGCGTGGGGGACGTTGGGGATGGGGCTCGGCCTGGACAGAGGACGGCGGGTGGGGTTGGCGGGCTGCATGAACCCACTCTTTCACAGCAAGCCCCTCCCCCTGAACTCAGAGAACCTCCTGGTACGGGCCCCGGCTCAACCAATAGCCAAGGACTTGGAGTGAGACGGACCAAACGGGAAAAGGCCGAGAGCATGCTGCGCAACGATTCGCTCAGCTCCGACCAATCAGAATCTCTGCGGCCACCTCCGCCGCGGCCCTACAAGTCCAAACGGGGGCTGGGGGCCGGGGGGAAGAGACAAACCAGCGTCAGCAGTTCAGAGGAGGAGGGAGGGACCACGCCAGAGTACAGCAGCTGTGAGGATGCTGAGATTGAAAGCGTCAGCGGGGGAGGTGAGAGAATATTAGTCATCTCCTTCTGTTCATGGAGGAAGGAAATTACTGACATCTGTTTGTTCATCCATCACATGACAGATCTGAGGCAGCAATCCATCACACACTGATGTTTGATCTGTTTTTACCAAAAACAACTGCAACACTAAACCAACAAAAACTTACCACATTACAGAAACTGTCAGGACATGATTGACTGTTTAACTCATTTTTCTTAATATTAATGATTCCAGGTGGGAAATCTATTTATTTCACATACACAATGCTGTGTTTATATCAGGATTCTTACAAAGCAGGAGATGTTGTGTGTATAAAAAAACTCTCGCCTGGGCACTGTGTGTTTGGATGTGTGTGAGCTGTGAAGTGTCAGTTTGCCAACTTAGTTCACACTTTGAATTTGGAGACCTTTCTCCAATAGCGACAGGTATGGCTGCTCCTGTGTGATATGGGGAAAATGTGCATGTTCTCACAGTTTTTTCCTGCATGCAAAGTGTTAAAATCATAGACATTAAATACCAAACCATGTAAGAATTTTAGAGAGAAAATTGACTGAGTATCATTGCAGGTGTTATACATGATTTGTAAACAGATACTTTTTTTATATTATGAAATATAAAATTGTATAAAAACAAAGTAAACACAGTAAGGCTGCACAATATCAGGAAAACATGCAATATACAATAACACTGTAAAAAGCCTAAAGACTAGAGATAAAATAGAAAATTGACAGCCTTTGCAAATAACACCAGATAAGATGCCCTCAGCAGTAACAGTGGACCAACGTCTAACGTCATCAGTCCAGATATCCTTAGTGCTGTCCTTGTTGGCAGATACAAAGAAATTAGGACTTGCAATGAAGGCGGAACCGCAACACACAACACGTTGGATGTATTCGTCTATAGTTCCTTGTGGTTGTACTGTTGGTGGCAGCTGAGATTAAGCATGTCCCCTGATGTTCGGCGCTAGTATTCGACATGTCTTGCAGAGTACCTGTTAGTTGTGTGTCATCCCTCTTCTAACCAATGTAGTTCAAAGTAGCCGACGGTCTGTTCTTCTGCACCCACATTTTCCTCGTTCCCTTCCACCATCAAAATGCGCACTCCATGTGCTCTAGCTCTGCAGCCATTAGCAGCTACATAGAGCATGCATCCAGGATGGTAACAGTCCATTTGATTTGACACTGATGTGCACAGAGCATGAATACTCAGCAGCGTTTGGAACAGCGTCACATGACTTCATTAAAATATGCAGCTATATTCTGCAGTTTAGGCAGTTGTTGGTAATATCGTGATAAAAGGTCAATTTTCAATATATTGTGCAGCCCTAGTAAACAGACACTTTCTATGACAGAATAGCTCACCCTTGATGATGAGTAGATGGATAGATTCTATGACGGCTTCATTTTATTGATGAGCGTGTTTATGAAAATGGTTGAAATGTGTAGTCGTCTCTTTAGTTTTGGTTCTGCTTTAGGCCAATCATTCTGATCTGTACAGTGTTTTTATCATGTGCTCGCTCCCCGCTTTTTTGTGACCTAAAATGACAGATTTTGTGAAAAGTTATGACAAACGTTGTGGATTTTGTTTAGTTTATTTTTAACCATTATTTCAAAAGCATTTGAACTATTATTCATCATTTTCCAACTTTCTGTATGAAGTTATTAGACTGGGAGAGTATCTTACCAATCCGTAGAGGCTACTTATGGTTCAGATAATAATAAAGGCTTTTGTAATTTTATTACAGAAATTATCTTTCTCACTTTGAAATAACTGTAGAAGAAAAGCCAAACGAAATCCAGGTAACCCAACTTTCCACCAGCACTTAAATCCACCATGTATGCATGAAAATGTAAAGTTTTATGCATACAGTCCTAGAAGTGGAAAAGGAGTCTCAAAACCCCTTGAGCACACATAAACCTATTGGTGTGTACATTTGTGCACACATATTTAACCATTTGTATGCACAGGAGTCTTTTTGAAAACAAAATTCACACATTTTTATGTTGAAAGTAAAAAAAAAATGTGTACAATATTAAGGTTTATGTTTTTTGTCATCTGTGTGTATAAATTCATTTGTGTTCATTTGAACACACATTTACAAGTACTCTAAAGTTACACATAAAGTAGTTTACACAGTTTACATGTATCACACATGTACAATGATACTGAGTCGATTTTTTCTCCCTAGCGCAGGGGTGCCCAAACATTTTGCCTCCAAGGGCCCAAGTGAAAATGTACCAGTGAGCCACGGGCCAAACACAGCGATTTTAAGGGTGAAACACAAATAAACATAACTCGTAATTCTTACAATGACTGTTCATGCATGTAAATGCATTCTTTTCCATCAGTGCAAATAACACGCTGCAAACATCTATATGGCAAAATATCAATAAAACGCTAGTTAGAAGCACAACAAACAATAATTGTAGGCACTAAATTGTAACCAAATATANAAAATTGTTGATGCAAAATGTCAATAACAACAAATAATGCACGTTCAGCCGGGCAAAATGCTAGCAGCTGATCTTTGGACNCGTTCAGCCGGCAAAATGCTAGCAGCTGATCTTTGGACATTACTAGCTTGTCAATGTTAGGCTGCATCTGGCTCACCAGTAAGGTGTGTGAGTCATTCAGGTGTCTGTCAATATTTTAAATGTGACATACTCAAAATAGTTTTGATATCTAATTGGCGGGCCAGATGTAACAGGCCGGCAGGCCAAATCTAGCCCGCGGGCCCTGCTTTGGGCACCGCTGCCCTAGAGAATCAGCTTTCTTATCAGCTTATTTGCATCTAGTTTTTCCTATAACATCTTCAAATAGTGCATGGAGCTGTCCTTAGGTGGCAGTCTGAACATCGACGTGGGTAGCTCCGCAGTAAACGGATGGTTAACACGTGTGTGAACACGCACATCTCATGGTTTTCTGGTGTATCATATTTTATTATAATCTCCATACTGAGGGAGAGCAATTCACAATGGTCCTTAGTTTCATTGGTTTTTTACCCACATGTGTGTGCATGTCTGTATCTGTGTTGGGGCAGTTTGGCCCCTTGTAATTCCAGGGTTGACTCTGTGTGGCTTCACATTGACTGTGTCCCCAAGCTTGCAAACACACAGCGGTTTACGCTCCAACCTTGTCATGTCCAAGCTTGGCTGTGTCACATTACTGCTGACCATTTAAAGGCTTCCTGCTGTCTGCATATATTAAGAAAAACATATAAGCATTGCTAGGAATGAGGTAATGTCACTGTTGCTTACTTCTAGAGGATTAGTAGACAGCAGAAGAAGGAATAAGGGAATAAGGAAAATTGCTGTTTTGGTTATTGGGATATTAAAGGTGATCTCTGGTGAAGATCAAGTTTTTGCAGGGGAAATAAAAAGAAAGGCCAACACCAGCAAGAGAACTGGCTTCATGTTCCATGTCGCTGTTTCAGCAGTTTTCATTAGCGGCCATCGAAACACTTGCCAATTCCAACAGCATCCAACCCTTAAGGGCAGCTGATGCAGCCACCAGCAGGAGTTAAATGGTTTTAAAGTCATTGTAATATGTTCTGATCTCATCTCCCAGATTTCAGGAGAAGGGAATGAGCACTAACAGCTTAACTTTTGGGTAGAGCCGGGCCGATTGATCGGCTGATTATAGGCCTTTTCAAACTCATTGGTTGATCTGGAACTCTACTTTGAAAGAACTGGAGTGTTACGCACCCAACTGACTAGATCCTGAACGAAATGCTGCTGTGATGTAGCGTCCTGGAAATAAAGTTGTGTGTCTGTGACTTCACAGCCTGGGCTGTGGCAGGGCAACAGTGGCTCCAGGAATGTTCTTCTAAATGTCGGTAACATCATCAGTCAAACACATTTTTAGGGTAAAAAAGTTACATAGCGCTACTGTATCAGACATTGGTTGAAGAATATTGTCCATGTGAACTTGATTCACTAAGTTAGAGTTTGGCATCCCCTGCAGCTTTTGAATTAACCTGCAGACAACCAAAAATGTAATGTCTGCGTACATAGATGGCAGGTCGTAAGAGATTCATGGTTTGTTCTGGAGGCAAACTTAAGCTTTGATCAAATGATTCAATGGGATTTGATTTTTTGTAAATATTAAAAATGACTCCTTTTATAGTAACTAAGACTTGTTTCACATCTCGTTATTTTTACTCCATTACGCGTCACGATGATTTACAGTTACTTCCTTCCAGCCTTGACAGCCCAGAACAAACACAGTGTATCCAACTGTGGCTATGCTCGTGTTTCATTAAAGCTTCACTTTCTCAGGAAGCTGATATCTGTTAAGTGAGGTGCGTTCTGAGTTTGCACACCAGCTGCCAGGACATCCATCAAATCAATGTTTGGGATGCGTGTTCTGTCAGGCCTGGTTCTACACATCGTTGGGAGACACTGTTGTCTATTTTAGCTGGAGACTGAGACCAGGTCTGCTCTGATATGTGGTTACTGGAACTGAGAGTCTTCCAGGCGTGTAGATTATTGTATGATCAGTACAGGAAAATACACACTGGCCGATTACCTTCTTTTCCTCTGACAAGACAGAAGGAAATGAGTCAACATGAACACTACATGTGAACTGAAAATTTGTTGTTTTGATTGTTTTTATTCAGTGTTGGTGGAGGCATGCAGTCTCACATTGTAATGCTTTTTTTTGCAGTACTAAGGTGTTGTATATTTTTTTTATTTCAATAATTAAAGACACAGCATTAATCCGACATCAGCCTCTCTGGCCACTGAGTGAAGACACTTGGTAGTCTTTAACTGTACTTTTGGCTTTTAAAAGTAAATTAAATAAATAAATAAGCTGTGGGTGGACTTATACTGTAAATATATAAATTAAATAAAGAGTTAACTTAACTTTAACCCCGGCAGCATGTAGATACAGGTGATCCACAGGCAGGAAATCCACCTGCATCCATGTGTAAGTCGTATAAGGAAAAGTGAAATCACCAGCCCATCTTCATTATTATACACTGTGTGAAGAAGTTTGCTTGTATTTCTTTGACTTCACATTCACCTTGTTGGTTCTGTGTAGCATGAAATGGTGGTCAACCTAGCCCATTATAGACCAGAGGTGCTTGGCGAATTCTTCTTTATCGTTGGAAAATGTCTTATGCTTCTATTGTTTTTTGGCGATTTAATCCTTCAAATTGTGAAAGTGATAGAGGCTACTTCAGGGTTCCTAGAGAAGTCATAAAAAAGGGAGACCAAGCCAAAGATTTTATCAAGATGTCAAGAAGAAGTGGCTCGCAAATCGTTTCTTTGGGATCACTTTACTTCAGTACGGTCCTTCTCTGCTAGCTTCGGGTGTTTTGTGTGTGAATGAAAGCTCATGAGGTGATAAAAGCCATTGTTGCTTCTTTGTTTTACTCAAGATTGTGGTTGCTGAGCAAGGAGCCGACTACGACTTGTGAGCTGAGTTAATGTTTTTGGTGATTAATTGTTGGGACATTATATATCCTGGATTCCTAGGAAGAATCTAGGCTGTGATAGAGCGAAACAGCTGGTGACAACAATGCTTTAAAAACACCAGAAACACGTACTTACACAAGAAAAAACGTTATAGACTGTTTGGTTGGGTAGAAGCTCCTCTAAAGCAGCAGATAGTTCAGGATATCAGGGGACTCAATGGATGGGTATTTCTTCATTTCAAAGCTTACTTCTTTCTTAGATAACATAAGGATCTATGTCATCATAGCTCAGCTTTTTAAGGTCTCTAGCTTTTGAAACTGTTAAAATACAGAAAAAACATCTAACAATGTCCTTGCACATTACCCATCTTTGTTTGACCACCACTTCATTCGGTGGAAGTACATGACCCTGCAAAAGTCACCTGAAGGAATCCAAGTAACCAGTGTTGAATTAGCTTTTAACACTTTGGACATCCAAGGCAAACCGTAGCAGTTATTTACAGCTGCTTTGGCAAACTAAACATAAGGAATGCAGATAACATGGATGTTAGCTTGACACACTAACGTTTAAAGGTTTCATCGACTCAGCAGATTAAGTTTAATCCATCTAGATGCTCTTCTGCTTTTGGTTTGCATGAAGCTGAGAGGAAAAACATTTTATGAATGGGGTTGGTAAATTTTCAGCTAACAGGTTTGATCGGGGTTATCGAGGTTATGTGAACTGGTATTTAGTCATTTTTAAAAGAACACCCATGCTTTCCCTGGAGGTGTGTAGAGAAAGGAGAGAATTCGGTCTAAGTGGGAAACTTCAAAGATTTAGGAAGAGATTTGTGGATATTGTGACAGCTCTTATTTGGAGGAAGATTGACTCATCATCTAATTATTTTTTCTTTATTATTATTTTATTTCTATTAAGTGAGATAAGCAAGTGACCTGAGTTTCTATATCGTTCAGCCCTGAAAGGCAAGAAATATTTTCACATTGATCTTAATCACGATATGGTATTTAATAATAATAATAATAATAATCTTGTCAGTGTGTTTGCATGCATGCCTGCACTGATATTGTTTTATTATATATGTATGTACATTACACATTATTACATAATTATTATTACATTATTTTTTGTCACTTTCTTGTCTGTTTTTTCAGCCTTATAGAAAACAAAAAAGTTTATAAAAGGACTTAATTAAGTTATGGAGATTTAATTCTTGCTGCACATATTAGCTTCATGTTTAGCAGGATGTAGTGTATGGGAGCTTATTGCTAAAAGGTATCAGAGAGGGACTGTATGCAGTTTTACAGTAAAAGAATCCATCTTGGAGATTATTTTATCATTTCTAAGCTTACATTGATTGGTTTGTCTTTCTCCTGTCATCCCTGTAAATACAGAAACACAACACCATCCTTCTCTGTGGTCGGCCCACTGCACTGAATTTTGGTCAAGCCTGAAACATGATATTAAAACCTGTGTTTTCTATCAGCAGAGTGTTTTTCTTTAAGATTACATAATGTCACTATAAGTTGTCACCACTCGTAAACCTCATCTTCCTGGCTTCTGGGAACATTTGGCTGTGTTTTACTCCATGTCATAACAGTATTCTTGAGGTCCTGCACACGCTGCAGAAACCAAAGAAAAAAGATTTACCCACAGTTTTTATCCACTGATGTTTAATTATAATTTGTTGTTTTAGAGGAGGTGTGGAGGGTGAATTTGATCTGCTGGTAGACCTGAAGCCAGTATAAGTTGTTTCTACGGCTCTCTGCATTGGCTTTTTCCTCCAAATAGTTTAAAATATAAATAAATGCAATAGCTTCTAAAAATATTTTTCTTATGTCCTAATTTGCCAAAGTTTTTATGCAGCCTTGCATAGCTGCAATGCCCCTGAAGCAAAGCCACAACATGTAATACTGTATCTGCGAGGCATTTTAAAAGCCTGAGCCATCCTTTGGTATAGTTTCTGCCTCTCCAGACTACTTTTTAAATCGAGTCCTGCTGCTTTGGTGATAAATTTCTAATTCTAGCTCAGGCTTAAATATTCAATAAACTTAACCCTCGCCACTGTAAACAAGTTCCCTCAGAAGAGCTCCTACATGTGTATGAGAAAACTCAGGCTGGTATGTGTTATGTATACAGTGTCTGCGGTTTGCGCTTACGTGTGTGTGTGTCTGTGTGTGTCTGTGTGTGTGTGAATGTGGAAAGAGGGGATCATCACTGCTGTTGCATTCACAGTTTGTGAGAATGTCTCTTTTCTCTTGCAGGAGACTGGGAGTGTTACCCACATGACCCGACGGTATGGCATGTAAGTTACTGGTTTTTGTTTGTTGTTTTTCATTTTCTAATTAATTTTTAAGGTGAAGCAGCTCAGAGTTTATCTTTGTGTTTTGAAGAAGGAAATAAGGGTCAAGACTCATTCAGTGTGTGGATTCTTTACTTTAAAGCATCAGTCAACCTTTTTATCGTTTCATACCAAAGAATACATTTATCTGAAGCACACATCATGAATAATCACAACCTGTGTTCTTTTTGACCTGATTTTTACAGCAGGTCAACTATGGAGTTAGTTTTGTGTTTTTA
>CM047990.1:5075564-5091319 GCA_026261665.1 Melanotaenia duboulayi | reverse complement strand
GGGAAATTATCTCTCTCTTGTCCACAGGACCGATGACTAAAACCTCAGTTTTGTCCTGGTTGAGCTGCAAGAAATTCACTGCCATCCATGACTTTATGTCTAAAATACAGTTTAAAAGGGTGTTAACTGGCTCTAGGTCTTTAGGAGACATGGCGATGTAAAGCTGTGTATCATCAGCATAGCTGTGAAAATCAATGCCGTGTCTCCTGATGACGTCCCCAAGTGGCAACATGTAAAGATTAAAAAGTATTGGGCCTAAAATTGAGCCTTGGGGAACCCCACATTTTATGTCATAGATTCCTGAAGAGCATGTATCCATACTCACCAAGAACTTTTGATCAGCCAGATAGGAGTAAAACCAGTTAAGAACATGGTATGGTTAATGTCAGAGATATCATCACATNTTACTTTTGATCAGCCTGATAGGAGTAAAACCAGTTAAGAAATTATGGTTAATGTCAGAGATATCATCACATTACAGTTATCATTTTTGTAATACGTTAATTAATTTCACATTTCACAACACCAAAAATGTATACATGTCACATGAACACTCTTTATGGGTTTAAAAGTTGAAAAACAATATTGCAACAAAGTCCAACTAAATCCCCTTTGATCTGTGAAGAATAAATAAATCCTGCATATTAACTATGGATTTCTCTCAAAGAAAACAGATAGTAAAGGCTACAAGACCTCTACCTGGACTTGGTAGGTTTATTTTTGGAAACGAAAGGGTTTTGGACATTTCTTTCCAACCTGAGTAGAGAATTTAGAAACATTTAAAAAAGCATTTAGCTAACTTTGACTTTCCAGCTGTCCTTTCAAAGAATAGCTGCTGTTTAAATAAAAAGATAAAAAAAAAACAGACTATACATTTGAAATAAAATACAGTTTTTTTCTACAGCCCCTTGAACACTGATGACTAAATATTAGGCATTGACCCCATGCCGAGTTAGTCATGTTTGTTCAAGAACAGTGAGACTGTCTATCAAAAAATGTTTTTGAATTTCTTTTCAGTAAAGGCTGCTTTACTTGTCACAGAGCGTGTTCAGCCAACTTGAGTCATACACACTTAGAAAATTGCAAACGACACAATAACATTTCATTTGGTCGGGTTACTTTAATTACAACTTTCTTTTGAACCTGAGTTATTCAACCCAATTCTTATGCGTTTGCCTTTACTTTAGCATATAAAACTAGTGGTTATCCCACAGGTGGTGAAACATATTTTCTCCTTTCTCTGAACTTTTTATGACTGCTTTACAGGCTGGCAAGTGTTTGGAGGAAATAACTTCTCCTGCCGCTTTCCCAACATTTCTGCCACTGCATGGAAAGAAAACAAAACAAAAACATGAACAGTAACACACGGATGTTGTGTAACTTTGTTTTCGTTCCTTCAGTCAGTTGAACTGATCTTCTGAACGGGTTTAGACATTATCTATTATGGAACAGGACAATATCAATGGATCTTTATGATTAACTAATCTTGGCATATAATACTCTAATTACTGTTATTAATCAGATAACAGTGACACCCTTGTACCAGTCCCTCTGCAAATGACTGTTTCATGAGTTCATCAAAAACATGCCCCCCCCCCCCCCCACTTGTGTAGACCCATTAAGTAACCACATGGTCAAGAAAACGAATGTCTAGTCTCGAANCACACGGTCAAGAAAACGAATGTCTAGTCTCGAAAAGTTTGGTCTTTTCATATGGTAGCTGATAAACAAGTAAACATTTGAGCTTTTCTGTCTGAGGCCATTTATTTATTTATGGTAAAGGGATGGGCTTTACACAATTACCTTATTACCAGTGTGGTAAAAGCAGTCCAATACTGACCACCCAATGGTTAAAATTCTGAACTACACAGACATAATTACAACAGGCTAAGCTGCTAAACTACACTGTTGTTACTGAAATCATCAGCATGAGTGCAAGGCTGACAAAACAACAGGTTGTGTCAGATTTGGCTGATATGCTTGTAGGTATTTTCTCTGAGATCTTTCTTTTCAAGGCAGACCTACGGGTGAACCTGAATCTGTTACCACGCTCATCACTTTCAAGAGTTTATTTAAAATGTATATAAAAAATCAGCTCAACCCCATTTGAAGTGTCAGACCAAAAAAAAAACAATAAAAAAACACTTTAATTCCAAGCCTGTGATATTTATTTGTATTTTTAATCCTTAGTGACGCCACAGAAATGACCACAGTTCAGCTAAAAGCCATTAACCAAAATACAGAACTTCAACAAGTAGATAGGAGGGCAAATAAGTGATTCTTCCTCCTCTCTTTAGACATTTGTCTGCATAGATGGTTAGTTTTTTATTTTTTTTTTTAAATCTCTCATTCAGCATTGTGTAAACAGACTAAAGCTTTGTTTACCAGATGGTTTTTAAAATTGTTACATAGGCTGAAAAATCTACCTTTGCTACCAAAGCTTTATGACAATCTAAAAAAAGATCCTAGTTTTTTTCTGTTTTCAGCAGCACTAAAATATGCATCTGCATACCCAGGTTTGCCTCACATCATACCAGTGTGAAGCAGCTAGGGTGGAAGCTAGTGCAGTTAAGTAGCTTTGTAATGAGAATGTGCTGAACAGTTTTCACAAGCTGCATAAAGTTCTTATTGGTTACTACATATTAGAAAAAAAACCTTCAAACATAAGAATTTGGGAAAGTTTAATGATATCAGAAATAGATGAGACATGTTTGCTAAGTTACCTATAGTAGGGCCTGGGCCTAGGGTGGAAATTTGGAATGAAAACACTTAGCTTGTTTCTCTACACAGGGATTTAAATTATATTTACAAGTTAAATGCAGGCTGGATGCGATCCACTTCCCAAAACGAAGATGGTTCCGATGCGTTATATTAACATGCTTGTGGAGAACAACCTAGTCTCATTTGAATTATTTTAAAGGATTCATGCAGTATTGAACATAATAATTAATACAAATGGTAAGTCATGAGGGCTATTTTTGTTAAATTGATTCAATTGATTGTTTATTGAATTTGTTGTTGTGTGTTATTTCAGAGGCAGCGGGTAAGGCGGTGGACAGACAGAAAGGTAAAGCAAAAGGCAGGAAGTCAGACACTGCAGGGAACACCACAGAAAGTGAAAAAGAGAAAATTAATACCAGAGCTTACTGAGAGGATGCACAACTGACTTAGTATGGCTATCATAAAGAGAACATGCCACTATATTGTGCACTAGCACGGACATTTAGAAAAATTCCCCAAAAAGTTGGGACACTTGGTAAAATGTAAATAAGAACAGAATGCAATGATTTGCAAATCTCATAAACCCATTTTTTTATTCCCATTACAACACAATGTTGAAAGATGTTGAAACTGAGACAGTTAACCATGGTGTAGCATCCCCTCTTCTTTTAACAGCACCCAGACTCTTGTACAGCCATGCTGTTGTGATGGATGCCTTATGTGGTTCAGCACTGTCTTGCTGAAATCTGTAAGACCTTCTGTGAAAGAGACATTGTCTGGATGGAAACAGATGTTGTTTTAAAACCTCCATGTACAATAAGTTCATCAATCATAAAATGCTCATGAAGAGGCGAAAAAAAAGTCGTACTGGACTATAAGTCGCATTTATTTAGAAATCCAAGACCAAGAACAAACATTTAATCTAGAAAGGCCTGTTATTCAACTACACAATAGCACACGGAGCAACAGGCTGAATAGATGTCTGGTATGTCAACGTAACATGAGGGTTTCCTCCATGATTTTTTAAACTGTGAAGGAGAAGTAGTCTCCTGATTACACTTAATGAACAGGTGATTGAGGCACGGAGAAAGTACAAAGGCATTTAAAGACACCGACAACCGCGCGTGCACAAACCCCGCCCTGCCACCGACGAAGTTTCACGTTAAATAGGAAATGTCGATTACAAGTAGAACCAGACAAGAAGTTGAGACACCAGTGTTCGTTTTTTAAAATTAAATTATTTGTAGAGCAGTGTCACATTTCTTGAGTGCACACGCTTATTATGGTCTGTATATGTGCACAAATATAGATTTTATGTTCAAATGGATCATACATACAATATTATTTACATTTGTTGTCTTTAAGTCAATGTTTCTGTTTATTTTTTCAGTGTTACAGAGCAGCATATACCGTTGTTATCACAAGCCCAGAGCGCCCTCTCGCGGCTAAAACGGTAATGTTTACTCCTTGGTTTATGTCAGTCGGTATGAATTAACATTTAAAAACATGTTAAATTATATATAGTAGTCGCACCTGAATATAAGTCGCAGGACCAGCCAAACTATGAAAAAACAGTTTGACTTATACTCCGGAAAATAGGCTAGTTTTCAGCATTGATGGAGCCTCATAGATGTGGAAGCTGCTCACGCCATAGGCACTAATGCAACCCCATACCATCAGAGATGCAGGTTGTTCAACTGTCCACTGATAGCAAGCTGGATACTCCCTCTCCTCATCAGGACATGATATCCATGCTTTCTGAAAAGAATTTCAAATTTTGATCCATCTGACCATGGAATCGTTCTGAACATTTTAAATGAGCTTTGGATGAGAAGATGACAGTGTTACTGGACCATGTTCACATATGGCTTGTTTCCCCTGTATCATCTATGATGCAGACCTTTCATTCAAAATGATAAGCTGGTTGTTCCCTTTCCTCTATAGTTCAGAGGATGTGATGCTCATGAAGTATTTCAAATTTCTTTTTGCCTGACCATAGATCAGTTCCTTAGGTAATGGTCTTTTAGTCCAGAGAAGACGGCAGTGTTTCTGGATCATGTTCACAAATGGTTTCTTCTTTGCATGATGGAGCTTTAACTTACGCTTGT
Source organism: Melanotaenia duboulayi (assembly GCA_026261665.1). Classification (NCBI taxonomy): domain Eukaryota; kingdom Metazoa; phylum Chordata; class Actinopteri; order Atheriniformes; family Melanotaeniidae; genus Melanotaenia; species Melanotaenia duboulayi. The sequence goes on along the minus strand of CM047990.1, from coordinate 5,086,490 downwards.
GGACTTCAAGGTGAACTGTGTTCACAGACAGTGATTTCTTTCTGAGTCCATGCAGTGATTTTTGACCTTCAGTCTTGTCCCAAGTGCACAGAGTTTCCTCCTCTGAATCTTTTTAATATAATACACAGTAAAAGGTGGGATCTTTAAAGTCTTCGCTATTTTACACTGAGGAACATTTTTCCTATTCCACAATTTTTAGACCCAGCTTGTGTCAACTGAACAAACCGCTTACCATCTTTACAACTGAGAGACTCTGCCTCTCTGAAATGCTCCTTTTATACCTAGTCTGTTACCAATGAACCTAATTAGTTGTTAAATGCTGCTCCAGTTGTTTTTAATTTGTACCAATTACTTTTCCAGCCTTTTGTTGCTGCCATTCCAACATTTTAGAAATCTGTTGCTGCCATTGAGTACAAAATGAGGAAATGTTTTCCATAAAATTGTAGGATTTCTCAGGTTCAACATCTGATATGTTTATTTTCTATTAAGAATAAAATATGGGTTTATGATATTTATAAAAATTGCATTTTGTTTTTTATTTACAATTCATAGAGCATGTCAAATATTTTGGAAATTGGGTTGTATGTTTTATAGAATTTAGATGTAACTTTTCTATTGTTCCTCTAATTTCACTGGGATCAAATCAAAAAAAGAAAATTGACCAAAAGCAGAAGTTAAGGGGGAAGTTAGAGAACCGAAAGTTCCCAGAAACCTGTGAGCCCTTCCTGAACTCTGTCACTGGCACGCTTCCTTACTCCTCCCTCCTTTTTCACCCTTTTTAAAGGCTGGTTCAGTTCTAAAAGAAGCCTGTTTGTGTCAGTTAAGACGGCTCTGATTAGTTGGATTGTTGCAGAATGCTGATCCAAACCAAGTCTATAAGAAGTTCTGTTCAAGATGAAAACAACAGGCTTTTAAAGGTGCTGAACTCATCCTTTACAGCTGGATATCTGCCATGATTTCTTCAACCCTCCAATTTTTAACTTTTCATCCTGGCTAGAGTTCAAGACCTGACTGTACTGTCTGAGCAACATTTTGTTTTGTTTTTCTATATCTCCTACAGTGACCTCATCACCTAAAACAGTAAACATTTGTTTTGCTCAAAAGCTGTGTCTTAGTTAGCCAGGAAGTCTCTTTTTTTCCAGCTTAAGTTTGGAACACTGGTCCTGAACAATGTAGTTTTTATTTTAGTTTGTTATAAATGTGTTTCAGATGTTGGTGAGGTCACCATAGGATATTGTTTTGCATGGGCTGGCCTGCATAAAGATAAATCTCACTCTCAAGTTATCAGGCTTGTCTATTTGGTTACTGCAAATGTATTTATTTATTTTTTAAATTAAGCATTAAATACTTCTAAATCATGGTTTTGTTCTGTGCCAGCAAATGTTTAATTTGAATTTCAGGCAGGTATGCAGAGAGGCCTGATAACTGATGCAAGAAAAATAAATAAAAATGACCCTGGCTAAACATGTTTCCTCTGTGATTGCCTCAGAAGCATCGGGAGGTAAGAAAGTTAGTAAAGCCGGCAGCAGCAGCATCCAGAGGAGCGTGGAAACGGGCATGGCGGTGGAATATCCACGAGGAGGATCGGCCATGAACCGGCAGGCCAGCAGGGAGTCCACTGATGGCAGCATGAACAGTTACAGCTCTGAGGGGAAGTAAGTGCACACTAAAGGGCACGTCTTTTGATGTGGGGGCCAGGCAGGGAGGATATGGAAAAGGTTTCTCATGTATATGAGACCTTTATGAAAAAATAAAAAAAATAAATAAATTTTAGTAATGAACTGATCATTACAACTAAAGTGGTAATCTAATGTAAAAAGTAAAGCAAAATTAGTAAAAGCAAACAATGCTGAGGCTGTTCCTGCATTGTTTGGTTTTAATCACTGCTGCATAAACACATATACATTACTGATAGCCAGAAAAAGACCTGTTTTAAGCCAAATCACAAGTTTTAGTGTTTTTTACCATTATTGGATGTTAAATTTCAGACATCACATCTGGTGGGTTTAAGACTTTTATATCCTCTTCATTAAAAATTATGTAATTCTGCCTTCATAATTGTTCTTTTTTCAGATGTTACAAATGCAAATATATTGTTTTGGTATTTGGTATTTTCATAATACCATAATAAGAATGAAATTGTACTTAGGAAATGTAACACTGCTCTGCAAATAATGTAATTTTGAAAAATGAACCAGTCCTAAGTTTCCGTCCGGTTCTACTGCAGCTCACTTGAGAGTGGCAGCAAAGAGATGACAGAGCGGGCGTTCAGAAATGTTTCCAAAACAAAGAAACTTAGTGATACCAATGCATTGTAACTAAAACGTTTGCGTAATTGTAAGTTTATCATTGAGTATTAGATAATTTATTTAGTATTACAATTGTATTGAGGGCCCTTCTGGGCGGGCCCCTGTCAGTCATGGGCCCCTACAATCCTTCTCGTTTACCCCCCTTTTTTGGCGCCGCAGGCTGTGAAAGAGAGAAGCCATGCTGCATGAGCTACACTCCAACCAGCAGACAGAGCGCTACGAAGAAAAACCCACGTAGACACTTTAAACGCTTGTGTGATAGTTTATACTCCATGTTTGCGATATAGACATTTTATATGTCCCACGTAAAACATCTCAGGATACATCAAGTCTAGTTAATATATCACCCAGCCCTACTTCCCACCGGCTTTTAGTCTGGCTTTACCGCGACTATGAAAGCGACTGAAACCATGTAAATTTACACTTCTGAACCAACGAGGCTGGTGTATTTCAGCAGGATCTAATGTGGTAACAAGCAGAACTGTCTAACAAAACCGAATGAAAAAAGTTAGCTTTAGGCTCATTTAAACAGCACTGCTGACTTACTTGACTTCAGCATCCCATTTAAAATCTTTCTGCTTCTTGCTTCTGCTCCTTCCAAATTTTCTTGACATTGTTAAGNATTTTTGCAAGTCCTTCCAAATTTTCTTGACATTGTTAAGAAAATAGACTCTAATCTGTTCTGCTCTCACATGCACAGAAATGTCACCTCAGCAATGGCGGTGGGTCTATTTCTGGTGTTTGCCTGAATTAGTCTATAGCTTAAAGTTGGAAAACTCCCTCATAAGAGGTTGAAAGACATCACCTTTTATGATAAGTCACAAAGTGCTTCACAGAGAAATACAAGAAACTAAAAAATAAAACATAAAATCTAAACAAAAACATAAAAGTTCTTTATGTTCCCATCCTAGCCTGTTATTTTCATATCTGTAACTACATACCAGCCCTTTTGATTCAAGTCATGGTTCGTTTGCTGGGAAAATCCACTTCAGTTTAGGAACTGTGAATGCGCAAACAAACTTATTTGGATCAAAGAAGTGAACTTTATTATGCCTACAAAATCTCAGTCCGCTTCAAGTGAACCAAATACGGGAAGCTGTGGAAGCTTCTTTTTTCTTCTAAATGTTGATCATATAAGCTAGCTCACGTTGCTGTGAAGAAAACTCTGGATTTTATTCATTTCGCTGTTGTTTTAGTCAAATAATCAAGGCAGGCAAACGAGATATATATATATATATGCATTTCATTTTCATGAAATAGGTTATTTTGTATTTAAGTTTTGTATTTTAAGATAATTAATTGTTTAAGTATTTAAAAAAGAGCGATGGGTTTTTAAATATAAAGTATCCGTCTTGCAGCAAAAAATTGAATCTAAAGTAACTTCATTGTATTTTTAGTGCTTCCCCTACCAAGTAGCCTAAATGTCATGTTTTTCTTTATATATAGGTATGATGGTCAAAATGTCATTGAAATAGCTAATTTTATGTATTACAGTATCAAAATCCCTGGCAGCGCCCCTGACTCCCACCACTACTAACTGTCTCTGAAAAAATAATAGTAAAATGAAAACATCTGGCTGGACGCAGTGATAAAGAAGAAAGTTCACCTTTTGAAATGTCCAGGGCCCGGTTGTTCAAACCTAATCCGACTGGATTTCCATCACTGGATAGGATCAAAACTTGCAAAATGGGTTGTTCAAAAGGAAAAGCCGGATTCTGAAATCAGCTTGCATCATTTAATCCAGGAGCGTCAAACTCCGGTCCTCGAGGGCCGGTATCCTGCATGTTTTCATTGTTTCCCTGATCTGACACACCTGATTGAAATTAATGGGCTATTGTGAAGAAGTTGACAAGAAGCTGTTGGATCCATTTGATTTTATTCAGGTGAGTTGGAGTAAGGATATAAACTAAAACCTGCAACCTCTTCTACCCATTGTTCTTCACATAGTTGGAAGCCCACATTGTTTTAAACGCTGGAGATCCGGATTTGGTGATCCTGAAAAACAGGATTCTGGATCAGGGTGATCCAGTAAGCTGGATTAAGTGATCCACCATCCTGAAAAATGGGATTACCATATCTGGATAGCTTTTATCTGGATTAAAGTTTTTTAAACAAGCAGCCCCCAATAAAGACCTCTTCATCGCTCTAAAAGTTCAGATCTTATTGACATATTAACATTAATTAAACTAACAAATATTGGATCAATTTTAAGACATAATACACTACAAGGACTTTATTCACAGCTTGTGTATCTGTGTGAGTTCCCAGCATGAACATGAAATTCTCAGTGTAATACAGGAGTGTTGCCATCTTCACCTTTCTGGTGAAGGCTTTTTAAAACATGTTAATATTTTGTCTTATTTCCAGGGGATAACATCTTTTCTCGCGCATGCTTTCTGTACACTGTGTGCTTACCCATGTGCACACATCGGTCTATGGCTCCTTTCATACTGTGACTCAAATGTGACTTAATGCCGGTCTGTGATCCTACTGGATCTTTACATTACAGTCTGAACAGCACAAACCCGATTAAAAAAAAACCCAACAAACCAACATACAAAAAAACAAAAAAAAACAAACAACAACAAAAGAACTACCCATCCTACTTTCTCATGTGGTACTTAATCGGATACATATTTGATCTTCTAATAAACGACATCAGTCTGAACGATCAGGTCCCATTTCATTCAACTTTTACCACATTGACGTGACACAGAGATCAGAAATCTGCACCGGGTTCTGACTCTGTATGGGTAAAGGAAAGGGAACCTGAAATGACTTCTGAAGACCAAAATGAATGAACTTGACCTCCTTGGAGGGGCAGGGCTGTCATTTGTTGCAGGGGAAACATTTGGGGTGCACTGAGGTTTTCTTCTCGCTACTTTGCAGTAGATGGTGAATAACTTGTTGGTGTGTGTCAGTTTGATCTTCTCAGGTATGCGTTTGGGGGCCGACAGTCAGTTCAGTGACTTCCTGGATGGGTTAGGCCCTGGTCAGCTCGTTGGCCGGCAAACACTGGCAACACCTGCTATGGGTGAGTAGATGGACTTTTACATCTGCTGCATATGTTATCCCCAACGTCTGTCTGTGGTAATGACTGACTGGTAAAAATAGGGTTGCTGGTAAAGGAAAAATTCTAATGTTTTCCTTATATGTGAAGAGAGAAAAGTAGAAAATATATTCTTGGAAGTTAAATGTCACATGTGGCTTATTGAGTTTTTAAATGTGTTTGTTTATGTGTTCCATACTTGTACAGGTGATGTTCAGATTGGTTTGATGGATAAAAAAGGTCAGCTGGAGGTAGAGGTGATCAGGGCCCGAGGCCTTACCCCCAAACCAGGCTCCAAATCCCTCCCAGGTAACACAGTGTGATCAAAAATACAAATAATTCAAATTTTTGCAACCTAAAGCCATAAGATTCACGTGTAAACCTCTGCTCCCCGGCTCTTCTTCCTTTGCTTAACATCCCTACTTTTTTTTTCCTGACTTCCCACTTTAACCCTACCTCCAGCTCCTTACGTCAAGGTTTACCTGCTCGAAAATGGAACATGTAAAGCCAAAAAGAAAACCAAGATTGCACGCAAAACTCTGGAGCCGCTCTACCAGCAACACCTGCTTTTTGACGAGAGTCCACAGGGCAAGGTGCTTCAGGTATGTATCCCACAGCTGTAGACTTGACACAGGTTACAAAACTGTTGGCAGTTAGTGTTAAAGGTTGACCTGGTAACAATTCTGGAACTGACTAAGCCTGTGCTTTGAAATAACCTGACACAGCATGGAAGGAAAGAGCATTTGGAAAGCAGAAAAACTATTTTGCTTATAAGGACTTTCAGCTTTGAATTTTCCTTATTGACTCAAAACTTTACTTCGACTCTTTCCGGATGAGTCTGGTACAAGACCTGATTTGTTGTTGAATCAAATTACTTCCAACTTTAACATGTCATCATAGATGCAGACTTTCTAAACTGCATTCATCCTTCTGACAGGAGGATCCATGGTTTCAATAAGAATTTCAGATTTTGGTTCATCAGATCAGATCACAGCCGCTCAGTGTTGGTTTTCAGCTTTTTTTATCCAACACATTTATTATCCAAAGATAATAAATTCCCAGAATCGCATCTTTGCAAACACTCTCATGTTGCTGATCTGTTGCCAGTTAGTCTAATTAGTTGTGAGATGCTCAACCAGGTTTGTGCTATGTACATCTTCATTTAGTCTTCACCGATAACACATATACTGGTTTACACATATGATTTCAAAAGTGATTTATCTAATTGGACTTTAAGCTGTGTTTTGATTCAGAAGCTTTTAAAACACCAGAAGTTAATGTTTAATATTTCTGTCTTGCCCCAGCTCAACATTGACTAACTGGGTCAATTCTCTCCTGTAGGTGATAGTATGGGGCGACTATGGACGACTGGACCACAAATGTTTCATGGGTGTAGCACAGATCTTGTTGGAGGAGCTGGACCTCTCAAGCACGGTGATTGACTGGTACAAACTCTTTCCTCCATCCTCACTGGTGGACCCGACATTAGCTCCGCTTACACGGTTAGCTTCCCAGACATCACTGGACAGCTCAGGACCGCCGCCGGGCGTTCGGTCCTAGTGACCGAAGGGCGACTGCCTACTCCCAAATACCCCTGAAATGATCAGATAATGGACCACAGTCGCTGGACCACAACTGAGCAGAGGGTGGAAACGCCCCGAGGATGACACCGAGAAGCCCTTGATCAACCAATGAAAAGCCAGACGGAGAGACAGGGACTGAGAGAGAGAGAAAAGAGAGGGAGAGACAGAACTAGCCAATCAAAGCTTAACTGGAGTCTGACAATCACGTCTCACACCTTCCCTCTTCCTCCTCCATACATCTTTTTGTTTTCAGTGTCGCTTTCTTTGTTTTTCCACCAGGCTGCGGCTATGGTGGATTCCTGTCCAATATTCTTCACTTCTTTCCATCATTTCTTCCTCCTTAATTTTTTGTTTTAGAGAACCCGATCAACGTGGAATGCTCCACCTAGTTGCCCTTCAGTCAACGAGAGTAGAAATTAGGCCACAGGAAAGAGTGTGTTTAGTAAGTAGCAAACTGTTGGAGCTTCTTGCAACTATTTAGCCAAGGTTAGCTGCTGTTGCTCCAGCTGTCGTCATGGCAACCGTGTCATAGAAAAAGTGTGAGGGGCAGCAGTCTGACAGGACTTGACAGGAACATGAGCCTGTACGTACATGTGCACACTGAGAAAAAAATGAAAGGAAGCACAAAAAAGTACTTGACTCCTTCATTCAGACAGAATGGTAAAAACATTTTAGTGTCTAAACACAAAGGAGAGAAAAGTGAGGCCAAATGAATCATTAGCTTCTTATTTTTTATTTAGGATCATATTTTTTACAACTTTGTTTTCCTGAAGCATTCAGAACGGTACCACAGGGTGCAGACTCCCTCTGTTTAAGCGTATGGTTTTTTAAGCAGTGTCGAACCAAACGCTGAAGATAAAGGTCTGGTCACATTTGCTTGGACGCCCCTTCACCCAACCCTTTTCCTCCTGACCCCCCCTTCAAACTCCCCCTGTTGGAGGGAGCAGCATGACTCGGGGACGAGGCGCCCCAGCCCCAAGCTGCATGCATGTTTCTTTCGTTCCGTTTGTTTCGTTCTTTTGTTTCGTTCTCTACTTTTTGTAAAATGGAAAGACGAGACAAATTAACAAACGATCCTCAAAAAACAAAAAGAGAAAAAAAGACTAGACTATGTGTGTTAGTTCCACATACTTTTAGGCCAGCTTGTATGTTGCATGTTCTTGTACAGTTTGCTCGTACTGAATATGAATACAGAGAAAAGCCAAGCCATCCCCGCCCCCTAACAGGAGCGGACCAATAGCAGGGGGATCAACTCCACCCAAGCCTCGCCTACCACTTTGGGTATAAATATCCATATTAGAAAGTCTCCAGAAAAGAAGAAATAGTCTTTGTTTCAGTTTTTCTTTAAACCCTATGAACAACAGTGCTGTTTTGTAGTACTGAGCATACTCAAGCCCCTGACTGAGGATGTAGGTGTCTAAAACTGTAGTTTAAGACAGTTGGGGCTAGAGACAGAGATATAGAATGTGTGTATAACAGCTAAATGTATATGAAGTATCATTATGAGTTTGACAGAAATTATAAAGATATAGTTATATGAATATAAAAAGAGTGTATCTGACTTAACACCCGTTACCAACAAACACACACAAACACACACACACACACACACTTTGTACATACAAATCAGGATGAGCAGCTTGAACTTAAATTATGAAAAAAACAAAACATGACTGACACACAAACATTCCTGGTCTCGTTGAGGGGAATTTGCTTCCGGTGCTTGAGCCGCTGAGCGGCACCGAGCCACAAGGTGGGGGGGCACCAATAAGGCCTTTGTTTTGGATCCAGATGCAGAAAAAGAAACAGAATCAATTGGAACAAAGTTGGGTTTTTTCTCCTTAAGTCATCCTTTTTCCCTGTTTATGACTATGGTTTGGACTGGACTTCTAAAGCCAATGAGAAATCTGGCTTTGCAGACATATTTTGCAGATTTTTTCTTTAATCCTTGGCGGTGTGGCCAACTGCCCTTTCCTTTGTCAGTATTACTTCAAGAATACTGATTGTTTACAGCCCATGGCTCCCAAACCACGATTCTTAATGAAAGACAAAGTATTCACTGCAACAGTTCTTGTTTGTATAACAGATGTGGCTCTACTGATGTGTATGTTTTATATTCAAGAGTTCATTTTTATTATTTACAAATAAAAGACTGTGTGGAAGAAGACTGGTAGTTTTTCATTTTGATTTGTGTTTAATGCAGAAAAAAGCTAAAAAAGGTAAGAAAGCAGCTGCAGTGAAAATGGTTGGACCCCTTTTTCCTTCAGATCTGCCGGAATTCTTGGTGCCATAGATGGAACAAGATGGTGGAAACCTTCCTCAGAGGTTTTGCTCCATATCAACATGACAGCATCACACAGTTGCTGCAGGTTTGTCGGCTGCATCCATGATGGCGGACACTGTTTGTTTGTAGCCGGTTAGGTCTGTTTTTAATAAGTCAAAACATCACGTTTTTAATATGTTTTACTGTGTTTTTGTGCTGGAGTTACCCGTCCGAGTGAACTTTATTGACTTTCTTTTGGGTCTGTACGTCTTTAAACCAGACTGTTGAGCACTGCTTGCCAACCCAGTTGGTCGTTTCGCTAGCTTGTTAGCCTGCTTGTTTTTAGCTTGTTTTCAAATCTACCGCCTGAAAACAAATAAAACTATTGCGGACTTAAAGGAGGACATGACACGGCTCTCAGATGAACTCAGACAGAAAGACACCCTTCTCTCACAAGTCATGGACATAGGCTTTAAACAATCACATTACCTCTGTCACTACACTCCAGGACACTGTTGTATGGGACCCTCTTTCTTGTCCCCGACTTTCATCCTGCTCTACCCCTAACAACCGATCCTCCTGGGCTGACGTAATGGTCCGTGGGAAAGGAAATTGCTGGGAAGATTTGAGCCTCTCCAACCGTTTCGCTGCCCTGATGGATGACGCCTCGGCTCGTCTTGCTGTTCCTGAGCCTGAGACAAAGGATCTGAGCCCTCCATTCCAGACCGACAGCAACCAGGCGGCCCCCGTGGACGCTGAACCCGTCCCCACCATAGCAGGCCAGTGGTTCCCTGACAACACAGACCGACGGACCGAGGCAGCGGGACCCAGCTCAGGCAGCAGCTTCCTCCTCTCGCCACAGACTGTTAAAGGAGGCTGTCATCAGGCGCTCTGGAGGGTTTTCTCGCTCTGATACAGCGGGGAGCCCTCCCGTGAGCTCCGCCAACACCCTTCTATACAACGGTCCCCTGCTCTGCCCCGCACCGTCGTCGCTGCCATCGGCCTCGGGAGCTCTGAACAGGACGCCACAGCCCTCCAGCAGCCACCTTCCTCGCCTCCATTGTCTCGATCCTCGGACTCGTCGCAGCATCTCTCCCCTCCACCTCAGCCCCTGTTCTCACCCACAACACTTCTAGTAGGTGACTCCATAATACGGTACTGTAGATTTTTTAATGCCTCCACTTGCTGTTTTTCCGGAGCTACTGTGCACACTTTGCTGGACAAACTACCACTATCAACAGGGTGATTATCCACGTAGGGACTAATGACGCTGCACCTCGAGAGTCTGTTGATATGGACCTCTTTGAGTTTTTATCAGCTTGTGGCAAGTCTGTTCTTATCTCTGGTCCGATTCCCACGCTGGATCGTGGGGTCGGATTCTATCGCTCCGCTCATGGCTCCAGGCAGCACACCACCTCTACTTACAACTTTGGTTTTATTGACAACTTTAATCTTTTCTGGACTCGTTCAGCCTTTTTCAGGGTGGATGGTCTCCACCTCAATTCACTAGGGAACCGGTTTTTAACTTACAACATCATCCATGCTGTTCAGACTCATAAACAAAATTGACTTTAAACCCCCTCTGCTCCCACTTCAGATCTGTCTGATCACAAAGCCGTTTTATTTGATGTTATTTTATCTCCAAAGTCTGTTACCCAGGGTTTAACCTTTCCGATCTCGTGTTTTTACTCCTCTTCTGCCTCTAGGTTTTCTCAACTTTTT
>CM047990.1:5010124-5035791 GCA_026261665.1 Melanotaenia duboulayi | reverse complement strand
CTGTGTTGTGCCGAACAAATTTGCTTTGCCAAGGGAAGGTTTCTGGGTTTAAGACTCCTCTTGATAATCTGATTCATTCATTTATTTATTGACTGTTATTTATTTACTTTGATTTATGGATTCTATGTAATCTTGCTGGACCAGACAAAGAAAGAAGACAGCAAAAAGAAGTAAAAAGGAAAGCAGAAAGCAGAAAGAGGAGCCAAAAACACAGCAGATAGAAGGCAACCACCCTTTAATCCAGCTTATCACCAGACAACAAACAGGAGAGGTCTTCAAAATGGTCAGTTTGACAAAGTTTGGCATTATCTGTACTTATATTCAGGTTTTTAAAAGGTTAAAATGGGCTCAAAATCTTAATTCTTGAGAAATAATTAGGGATGAAGGTGAAATAAAAGGTCCTGTTGAGTTGTATTATGAGGAAAAGGTTATTTTAGATTATGTAGGCCATTATATAATATCTCAAAACAAATTATTTCTAGAGGGAATGATGCATGTTGCTGTATATTGAAGGTGTAAGTTAAATAATTAGACTTAAAAAATGGAGGTATGACCTAATGTTTCAGTCTTTATTTCTGGAAAGCTAAAGAAGCTTCAAGCTGAACACACTTTATATTGTTAATCACTACATTAAACAATCAGAAAATGTATTTATTTAGTACATTTCCTCATGAGTTGTCCAAAAGACTAATTTAAACAGACTACACAAGCTAAAGAGGCATTTTATTGGATACTCTGATTTCTCTTGAACACATCAGCTTCATCTTCTAACAAAGCTAGGACCAGTGATAGGGCTGACTGCTAACACCTGCTTCACCAAACCATCACACACACTGGTCAGTTCCTCTTTCACACGTCTCTTGCATCCATGCGCGCACATCTGGCTGCAGGCCTGACAAAAACAGGTAGTGAGAAACATGAATGGCTGCTGAGGCGAAACATGTCTGTCTGTGAAAAGATTGATTTGCGCGTGATTTGTGTGGGAATGAGTGTATTTGCGTCTCTGCATATGTGTGTGTTTTCTGAGTTTGTGAGTCACGGTGGTTTGTGCTTTGCTTTCTGGCTGTCTCGGCTAAATATACCAGTGGGCCATGAGAAAGATTCTCCTTGTTTCATTTTTTTTTCTATGGTGGCCACCAGCCCTCTGACACATATGGCCACTTAGTCACTGCCTTTCACTCCTGATATTACACCATCTCTGTGGGGAAAAGATTCAAGTAGGAGCCATTTTAAGGCCAGAAAACACATTTAGAAAGCTGTGATGGCTGTCAGGTTTTCATTTTTTTTTTTTTTTTTTTTTTAAGATATGCCTGGTGTCTTTTTGAGACCTTCAGGCACTTTTAATGGAGAGAAGAAAAAAAGAAAGAGGTGGAGGGGAGTATTATAGCCAAGATCATATCAGCATGCAGGCAGAGAACAACAGTTTTGGGAGGAACGACAGAGAAGAAGAGAGTGATATACAAACACACACTGAGACAAAGAGGGAGGGCAGATGGTAAAAAGAGACAGAGAGATGTGTGAAAAGCAACAGTTAGCCTGTGTCTTTGCACCGTGCCAGTCTGGCCTAAATATGGCATGCTTTTGACACTTCCCCCCCTCCCATACGCACTCCTTCCCTCACACACTTTCTGTACAAAAAGGAAAAAAAGGGAGCTGTACATCTTCAGCTATTCACACTGTTTCTCATCTATGTCGTGCAAGGATTGGCTTTAAACTGTTGATTTCTTTTCTATAAAACAGAAATAGAAACATTAACTGTGTCTCACTTCCCTGACACGACCCACCATATGACATTTAAAGAATGACCAGCCAGTGTTAGTGCTTGGCTTGATAAATGCCACACTAATAACCAAAACCGAACACTTCATGTAGCCTCAGAATGTATTCTGAAATGTTTGTATTCACACACTCCAGCTGTTTGCAGCCTTATCATTTTTCTTTTTTATCCAATGAAAAGACTGATTACAACACAGGCCTACTGGGCCTGCATGGCATCAGGAGTGTTAATTTCATGATAAAATAGTTCAGTAACAGTATCTAACCATCTGCAATCTTTTTTAAAGATTTTGTTTTAGTCCTTGCAAAATAAAACAATGTGGAGCTCAGGCTGCAGCAAACAAAAGGGAAACGTTAAATTTGCGACGTGTGATCCCGATCGTTTAGCTTCCTCTAAGTCTACGTGATGCACAGAGCTTTTCCTGCATCAGATACAGCCATGCCGGTTTGTTAATCAGCCTTGTTTTGAGAATGGGACACTTCTGACACGTTTAAAGTAATGGCATATTTATTTTTAAGAACTGCAGCTACAGAGCACTTCAGGCTGGTTTATGCAAGCAGATAAAATTTGTCATGTCTTGTTTGTATAAATTCTGGCATGCGGTTTATACAGTCAGCGCTTTCTCTTTAAAGCAAAACTTGTTTTGTTTTAGTCCTTTTTACAGCCTTTTGATCCCGGTTTTACAGTACATTGTGGTGGTGTTGTTATAAAGTGGGCACATTTATGTAAAACTAGTGTGTTAGGCTGCATTTTTTACTCAGTGTGAAAGCTTTATACTGGACTTGATTAATAGATATGAAATATAAATATTTTCCAGATATGGAATTTGCTGAATGACCTTGATGCATGTTAAATTTTACCATCATGCTGTGTCTGTTATGATATAATGATGTGGTTCTTCTTTGGGCTTATGTAACCCAACGTTAAGACTGAAAATTGATTAATTTTCTTTCTTTCTTTGCTCTGTAAAACCTGCAGACTTTGTGGTTACTTTGTCTCACTGCAACCCTTCAGATAAGCGTCCAGGATGTGTTCCTTCAACCCGTATGACCCTGACAGATAGCACCTAACTTAATCCCACCCGCACTCACACACATGCACGCCTCCGTCCCCTCTGGCTCTTCCTCCTCCTATAGGCAGACGTATAGTGAGGTGAGAAGAGGGTGGTTGGGACACATTTTTTGGCAGCAGTTAGCAGCCAACATACAATGTACACACTCACACACTCGCACACATATGCAGAGCTATGTTTCAGCTTGATTTACAAGGCTCAGCTGCAGGGAATGGGGGAGTTTGGGGAAGAGGGGGGGGGAGTAGACAGCAAGGGAGAGAGATGGGGGAGTATAACTTACAGGTAGCAGGTCTAGGGAAAGAAAAGAAATAAAGAGATTGTATCAAGTGTTCTAAACAGAAGCGCTGCAGGATTTTACAGGGTCAGAAAGCAGCTGCCCTGCTGTAAAAATGCAGTTTGTGGTTAGAAGATGTTCACGTGAATACCTGACGCTCTGCTGTGTGGCAGGCATATACAAAACAGTCATGTGTGTTACTTTAAAAACAAGTAAACCTCGCAAGAAATGGCATTTAGCCATGGAAGCCATGTTTTGATTGATTTCAAACTCTCTGTAACATTTTGAGTTTAAACTGTAAACCTTTGAGTCCTGTGCCTATTTCATAGGCCTCTGTTCGACAGTGGCAGCCCCATAATGAAATGAGTACATCTCTGCAACCATAAGGTCTATTTGAATACATTTGGAGTCATACTAAAGGGAACACTCATGGGATTTCTTAAGATTTGATAAAGTAAAGCAGAACAAAGTTAGGGAATTTTTAATACAGACGGTTCAGGCAAAGTCTCAAAAATGGCCTTTTAGGCATAGTTTGGCATTATCTGTACTCAGTGTTTCCCAGTTGGGTGACCGGAAGTTTTAAAAGTTAAATATAGCAAAAAATACTACAACTTTTTGAACTCCATAAATGAGCCAACACCTGCACTTTTTCTGATAAAAACAGTGGAAATGACTGCAGGCCAACTGATACTGGATTTTAAACAAGCTGAATACAGTATATAATGAATAAATAAGTAATTAATAAATTTCTTTTTAAAGAAAAAGGTTACTAGTATTATAAATCTGGTAAAACTGAAATGTAAGACAAGCCAACACTCATGATTCCTTTAATATAACTACATCCACCCTTTCAGAGCTCATCCAAAGCCTTTCATGCAGGCTAACAATCCCTTTCATGATCTTCCAACCTTTAGTCAACAAAAGAAGAACAACTGCTTTACTGCTGTATGATGTCCGTGTCATTAAAAGGGCAAATGTAGTAATCAATGTTGTTGATCAGTTGTTTATATGCTTGTAAATCTCTAAAGATTAATATTTCGTGTTAACATTTAAATTTAAACTATATGTGTCTACAGATAAGTATTACTCATTTGTGTTCATATTCTTATATTAATCACCTGGTATGTGAAATATAAAACATAAATTATACCTACAGTTTCAGAAAATAAAGTAAACTAATGAAGAGAAGGTGGAAGGATGAAATGTTTAAAGTGACAGCTTGGTGTGTAGTTAGATCCTTTATATCTGTGTTTTACCTGCTCCACCGTGTGCTTTAGGGGCTGAATGATGTGGAACGTATTGAAACCAGGTTAATCTCACCTTGATGCCGCAGTGACTCGGTCCATCTCATGTTGTTATTGGTGTCTCTAAAATGATTAGATTTCTCTATAAACGTGGCCACTCCCAGATTCTGCAGGATTTAGAAGCAGCAGACTGTAGCAGCGTTTTCTAACAGCCGACTGACCTTCTCATCAGAAAGGAGTTTTTTAAAGCTTGCCTAACAGCTGTTATGAAAATGATGGCCTTGTGGGTTATTAAAAGCTTATGAGGAGGAGAAAGATATCTCTTGCTAAATGTGAGGTGTGTGTGTGTGTGTCGGGGCCTGAGGGTGCCTGAATATTTCCTGGTTCTTACTTGTGTTCTTTCTCTGTGTTTCATCACGAGGCCCTGGAAACACTGCCGAAGTGCTGAATGACCTGCTGTTATTGCTGAATAAGGTTGAGACAGGACTCAGTGTGTGTGTGCATGCATGTGGGTGTGCACGTAGGTGTATTTGCACAAGGATCAGTGATGTTTATGTTTTGTCTTCCTCTTGTCCTCTTCTCTTCCAAAGGAAGCAGATAATATCAGCAGAAAAATAGAGGAAATAGAAAAAGAGATTTAGTGTAATCAAAGAGTAACGGCTGTCAAAAGTTGCATCAGTTATTAAATCGTGTCTAAACCTGACTTGAAGAGACACATTTTAAAAGAATGCCCCCGAAGCTGATTTTTCTACTTCACAAGCCTGTGAAGCATCAGAGTATTATGGACCCTCACATCCAGCTTTCTTCAGTGTTGTGGAGCCACAACTTGTAAAGAAGTCTGTGCATTCATTGAGAAAATACTTAAAAGGTTTCTGTTTATTTTGGTTGGATCTTAGCGTATTAGCACCCACTCTCAGTCAGATTGTGGGACCCAGTTCAGGTTGTCAGCAGCAGAGTGAAAGCAAATCAGTGGAGAACTTGTCAAGGAAGAGCCGAAGGTCAGGGCCTCCAGGAGTAGGAAAATATGTGGAGCTGGCATATACAGCAACATTTTCATGAATTTACTAAAACGGCTTCATAAAAGGGGAAAACATTAGTAGATTTATTTAAGCAAAGTAAAAAAAATTCTGAAACTTTTATGGGAAGTCAGTGGAAAGCACAGAAACTTGTGGATCTTCCTCATCTGAACAGGAAGCGACATGGACACTCCTCTACCTTTACCTCAGGGGGAAGTATGTTTTCTCAATTATCTCTGTTTGGCTATCCCCTTCCGACCTGTGGCTGTATTTACGCGAATGCCCATTTTATCCATGGCTTTTAATGGCATATAAAAAAGAAAAGAATCACTTCCCCATCAAAATGCCCGCTCCTAATAGCTTTCAGAGTTGTTTGGGAGCTGTTTGGGTTTGGTCATTAGTGGACCATGAGTGTTTTTGTGTGTATATCCATGTGTGTTTATGTGTGTGTATGTGAAAGGCACTTTTAGGTCATCCTAGGTGGGATAAGGGTTGGCAGAGAGGGAAAGGGTGGGGTAGGGTGGGTGGGTAGCATCCATGATGGGGATGGTTGGGGTTTGGGAGTCTGTGTGGTTCAGCACTTAGGCCATACTGGGCCTGATGGGAATGCCAGACCAAGACCTAAATGCTGCTCTCCAAATCATTAATGGAGCATCTTTGGACTCTCACTTGGACTCTCACAAAAACACACAAACAGATGCTCACACAAGAGAAAAACCCGGTTATGACTGTTAAGATTAGCAAAAATACAGAAACGTAGGAAAAAGCTGGACACAACTGCCGCTCTGCCCATCCGCCTCTCCTCTACCTCTACATCGCTTTTCACACTTCTCAATTATTTACTGGCCTTTTTGTCCTCCACCAGTGGCCAGACCCCAGGCATATGTCACTGTGTGTGTGTTTGTATTAGTGTTTGTGTGTGTACAGAAATGAATACCGCTTCACACACTCAAACACAAGTCTTTTATCATTGAGAGACGCTGTCTGTACCATATGCTCATGCAGGCGCTGACCATTCACAGGCTCTCTGAGACCATTTTTCACACAGCAGCAGCGACACGTTGACGACGTGCTGGGTGGATTTTTTTTGTTTTTTTAGTTTCAGATTTTTTTTCTCTTAGTTACAATATTTTTAAAATAGCACTTAACTGTTTCCACAATGTGACTCAGTGATGGCACTGGCAACTCATTTAAGACAAACCCACCTCTTACCCTCTGGCAGCTGGGACGGGCCCCTCCTCACCCACCCATGCACGCAGCCATGTCGCGTTCTTATTCCGTGTCTATTATGCAAAGGCAAAGTGTGCACCCTCCTCAGATGCTATGCTGCCTCTCATGTAAAAAATATTAATGCACAATAATAATGATAATGACAAAGATGATACATATGCACATTCAGCAACACATAATCCCTCAATTTAGCATAATTAAAAAATGCATTAACATATTAGAAATGTTTGGATGCACATGCAATGTGCAGTAGATGTAAAAAAATAAAGCTTTTTCACGAGTGTGCTGTATTTGTCAACAATTAGAGCTCCAATAGAGACAGATTTTATATTCATTCAACTCTATTATATTTTATTGCGTTTTATAGTATTGTAAAGTAACATTTATGCTTTCAGCTAATTTATTAAATGTTCCATTAGATTTATTGTATTGTTATAAATGTTAAATATGAATGAGGCTGCTTGCATGATCATGTGGCACAGTGTTAATCCAGTGCAACAAAAGTGTGTCTGGGTGGAGCAGAGAGGGCGGTGAGTTCGATCAGTTTAGCTTATCACATGACCCCACTTTTGCAAAATAATAGTGTGAGTATGGAATTTCTTTGGTAATCCATGCCGCAGAGGTTCTGCTCTTTTCAGATTCAGCTGGTAAAATTAACCAAACCAAAACAGAGTTTAAATAAATGAATTAAGACCCCAACTTCTCTCCCTCCTCTGACATGCATGGATGTGAAGGCTTTCCTTTTCATTCTCAGGGCAGTTTTAGAGGCCTTCCACATTACAAAGAATTTAAAGCGTCAGGTGAACCGCTCCTCGCTTCCTATTAACCGAACCGTATATTCACCCTGTCTCTCAGCCTTTCTTCCCCCTCTACCCTACCTCTACTTCTCCAATTCTCTCTTTCATCAGCTTGTAGTTTTTTCCCCAGCCTGTAGAAAACATTGGGGGGATCGATAGGGCTCTCAGGGTGTAGTGACTGCAGCTCTAATGAATCAAGCCTACAGTGTTTGTTAAGTAGACAAGGTTGAGAAGGGGTGCTGAAGGGGTGTTTGTCTTTCTGCTTTATCTCCTTGCATTACTTTTGCCGTTTGTTTCTGGAAGACACAGAACAGTGGTAAAATCTCAGCACTTTGATAGAAAAAAAACATATTAAACTTCCCACATATTAGATTTAACCTCTTCTGCCTTTTTATTTATGGAAACAACTACAAACATAATTGAAGGGTGTCCAAAATGCTAATGATTCAACCCCAAGAATGCTCTGTGTGTAAAGTATGTCATGTTGCTAAACTGATGATACCATTTTTCTCTTGTTTGTTCTTCTCCTCGTTCTACAACCAGTTTATCACACTCATAACTGAAAATAAACACTTGATATGATTATTTATTACGTCTGCCAAGAGTTGCTTCTTGTGCCGTAGTCCGTGCTGCAGTCCTCTGGTGAACTGTGTGCTAAAATCAAATGCTTTTTTAAAAAAGTCTCCCAAATACACCCGAGACCTACTTGAAGTTAAAGCTTGTGCTTACCAGAAAAGGAAAAAGAGAGAGAGGAGAAAAATTCTTGTGTTCTTGTTGCAGCGTATACCGTATCTCTCCAAGGTCTGACAGGGAGACTGTGGGAGGGTGTTTGTGTTAAAAGCAGGATGGCTTGTATTTCCTCTCCTTCCTCCTTCTCATCCTCCTCCCCTCTCTCTCTCCCTCACCACAGCTAGAAGAAAAAAAGTCTTATTGCTGATTGCTAATAGTCATAAATTTGTATTAAATATGTCCTCTATCGATTGGCCTTCTTAGATGAATACAATTTAAAAGAGGATGCTGAGTGCTTCCCTTTGGGGAGGGGAAAGATGAAAGAACTACAAAAAGGATGTTGAGAAGGAGGGGAGTGAAATACCAGGCGGGTAAGAAGATTTTTTTGGCCGCACCGCCACTTCTTTGGTCGAGTCACGGCTTGTCCGCATGTTGCTGCAAACCTCCTTGTGTGTGTGGGCGGTTAGCATTTAAGGCTGTTTGCGTTTAAGTGATTCAGCCTCATCCTGCTTTTTCACCCCTCAGATTACCGTGATGTTCCCTCTTCTCTCCTCTCTATCTCCCTTTTTTGGTTTTGTTGACAAATTGTCATGAAGAAAGAGACAGTAAAGGAGTTGGAGGTAAAAAAAGATGTTGAAAGAAGAGTCAGAGAGAAGGCAGCCACCTGTATGCATTGTTGATGAACAGACGGGGGGATGAAACCAGCCGGGTGGGGCAGGGATTAGCTGAAGAGAGGAAGCAAAGCCCCATGTTTATGTTGTGTATGAGCATTAGTGTGTATGAGTGTGTGTGGGCCTCTGGCCAGCTGAGGTGTTTGCTTGGCTCAGAGTGATCTCCCACTGTGGACACTGCAAGACTCACACACTCGCACACAAACACTGATGACTGAATTGTCCTGGTTGGCAGCTGTTGCAGGTCCCTGCAGATCACTCAATACCAGACTAGCTTTGTGTGGATATGGGTGTGTGTGTGTGTGTGTGTGTTTAGTGACTGACAGCCTCTTGCTTGTGGCACTAGAGAGATTCAGCTTCCTCTCAGAATGTGCTCTTGTCTCATCAGGGACTTTTGATAAGAATATGTTCCTTTGTGTACATGTGTGTAAGTGTGTGTTTACACAGAAAACATTTCTTGAAATGAACAAAAACTGATGCAAAACATTCCAATCAACTGATTTGTTCATTTAGTTTCCTCACTGTTGAGTAGCTGATTTATAATATTCAGTTTTGTTGTAATAAATATGCATATGTTGAAATAATTCATAAATTCACATTTTGAGCAGATCCTTACAGTTTCTGAAAATCATTTCAAGCATATTTGTGACTGAAATGTCAAATTTAAATAGATTAAAGTTAAGTTGGCTCCATGACAACCACTAGTGTGTCTAAGAGCTGATTCTGTGTAGTGAAATAGAATACCCAACAGAGCTAAATCTTCTGAAGGGGCGGGGCTTTATTTTGAAGGGGCACACCATGCAGCCAATCACAAGTGACAAAAGACTAAGCTCATGCCATTATTCCAATGAAAGAAGGGGAGCAGACTCTCAGAAGACAGGAAGTGCAGTGGTACCGACCAGGTACACAAAGAGTAACGGGGAGCTGGATTGAAATACTAATGTGTTGGGAAAAACTAGTGAATTCAACATTCATTAGTGAATGCAACATGATATAATGTTAAAAAACAAAAACAAACTACTAAACTACAACATTATCATTCCTGTGGAATAAAGTATTTTTCAGTTAAGTTTTTATTTGTTCTGGTTTGTGTTCAATTGTTTGTTTAAAGCTTTGATTAAAATATTAAATGGTAATCTAACTTTTTTTTTTTAATTAAAAAGTAAGGCTTTTATTTAAACACAAAGTAACAGACTGCTTACAAACATACAAACCACTCATAATGACCCAAAATAGAAGTTCTGAGTGGCAATAAATGAAGAACCATTTGGAAGCTGTGAGATCCTCTAAGGGAGCTGAGCAAAAATAGTGGAATCTTTGAAAAGAGCTGGATTTCTCATCACCTATGAGATCCACCTAGCTGCACATCTAGCATTCATTTCAGTTCACAACTTAACAGGATAACAGATACTTTGTCCACCTAGAGTTTTGTTAAACTAAACTGAGAACATTGCTTTTTAATCTCATGTTTGCGCCATGAGTGTAATAACTCACATACTTGATTGTGCACCAGGGTTGTTACCTGAGGATTCAACCAAGGACAGATCAGAGAACTCTGAATGTGTAGACTGTAAACAAAACATTAAAGATCGCGGCAGTGGAAGAGGTTATCGTTTGATTTGCAGCAGAAAAAAACATAGTTAACTAGCTTTTCTTTGAAATTTTATGTAACTTTTACTGACCTTATATTCTGTTTAAATGGTCCCCATACTGCTCTTACCTGTTACTATAGAGCAGCTTGCACATGTGTACTTTGTGGTTATGTGAACAAATGTTGCTTTAAACATATGAGGCAGCCGTGATAGACATGTCGGCATATTTTCATTATTTGAAGAGATCGACATGATGCTCACGCGTTGCCATATGACATTTAAATGTAAATGCAGTAAATTTTTACTGCACAGCGAGTTAACAACACAACAACAAAGTTATGAACTTGATGTGTGTATGGAGTCTGTTACTGCTTCATTTATGCTGTGAAGCATTTAAATGTAACCTAATCACAGCAACGAGACCACATCAGGATGATTTGACTACTGCAGTTATTCAGAAACCTTTAAAGCCAAAACAAGCTCTATATCAGCACTTTGGGACAGGGGCGAGGGGAGCTCCGGAGCTAAAAGCTACTTATTTGAGCAATGATAGTGTAATGATGTTTTATCCGGAAAGATGCTGCTGAATTTCTGCTGTAGTCGTCGACACAGTTCAGGATGCAGGTGGTCATGAAGCATGAATCAAGTGGCCACAGAAATGTTTTTCAGTTGCTTATCAGCTTCAAGTATTGATAATGAAAAGCAATGAACTAGCTATGAATATCAGCTGAAGCAAAGAACATCATTTATGAGTTAAATGAAAATCTAAAAATCTGATTTAATCTGCAGCAGGTTAGCAGTTGAAAGAAAATTTCACTGTTCTTGTCCTGATGGGAGTCGACATGCTGAGTCACTGAGCAGTGTGTGTGTCTGTGTGTGTCTGTGTGTGCATGTCAGGACCAAGTTTCCTCTTTCTCTCTCTCTGTTTACGTAAGTGCTGTAATTTGGATGCTCTGTAATTTCACCATGGTGGTTCAGGGTTAAGTGGAGGCTGTCCCTGCCATCATGACTACCGGTCCTCCAAATGGACACACACATTCACTCACACTCACACTCACACTCACACACACACACACGCACGCACACACACGCACACAAAGGAAACACACAGGGGATCATGGCTACAATGTGCTTGGATGCTTCTATAAAGGCCGATCCATTTAATTACATTTATAAACACAGTTTAAGGGCCCAGGCTGTATCATTACTACTGACTTTACAAGAGACATTACTGTGTGTGTGTGTGTGTTTGCATGTGTGTGTCACAAATCAAGAGAAAACAAAACTTTGTCATATGGCTGCTTTTATGGGTGGTTGAATAGACACACATGCACACAGAAACACACACCCACATGCAAGTAGACTGGTGAGAGTTGCAAATAGCATTCTGTAGCATAGCAGGGGTTCCAAGCATAGACACAGAAGGTATTGATACATCACACACACACAAACACACTTACACACACATACACAGCCTCACACTCACGTAGGAACAGACAGTATTGACATTTTTGCTCATCAGCGCAGAGTGTACGTCTGTTTAGCCGCATTATTCTGACACATTCGTTCTTGTGCACATGCGTGCATGTAAACAGCTTGAAATCAGACAAGCTCAATAATTCATTGTTTTCTTGGGTAATGCAAATATACTCATAGTTTTTTTCTTTCAGGAGAATAGTTTTTTTTAAAAGTTTGCAGTTCTTTCTGTTACTGGTGACGACATTTTTAATGTTGATATTAATTCAACTTCTATAAACACTGTGCAGCTGATGGTGTTTTATTCTTTATTATTTCTGTAAAGGTTCTGTGTTTTTTTGCAAAACTACATTCTGTTGCAAAGACAACTAATAGTCGATTGTTTTCTTGTTGTCAGAACGCTACTGTCCATCCAGGGCCCACTGCGGGGAGGGGCCCTTAAAAACCCTGAAATAAAAAGGATGTTTTGTGCTGCATTTTTAATTTTTTTTTTTATTTTTTATTAATTAAAATGAAATTCAAAATGTCAAATGTCAAAATGAAATTCAGCCTGGCTGAATGAAGGGCTTCGCAGACATTTATTAACAGAAACAATGGATGAGGCCCTTATAAAACGATGCTAAATAGTTTAGTCCACACCTGCACCTGGTCAGTTTTACTGAGTTACGTATGTATAGGGAGTGAGCCAATAGCCAGAGCAGCAGGAGGCAGGAAAACGTCTGTTTTTCCCTAAGCAGAGGAAATCAGGCTACCAAAAATGAAAAGAAAGAAAGGAGAGGGAGAGAAAATGAGGAGAAGGGAAACATATGCTTCCTCGTTTTTCTGGGAAAAGGTGAGCAGCAGAACTGAACTGACACACACGGTTTGAGCTGATGTCTCGGACTGAAAGCAACACTTTAGGCTCTTTAAACCCTGCTCCTCAGGAGCCAATGTCCTGCAGGTTTTAGATGTTTGCCTGCTTCATCACACCTGATTTAAATTATTGGGTCATTGTGAAGAAATTAACAAAATGTTGGATCCATTTAATTTGAATCGGAAGTCTGGTCATTTGACTTGTATTATGAAATAAATAAATATGCTTGAAATATGCTAAATATTAAATAGGCTTGAGAGATATTCAGCATAGTGAGCATAGGTGCTTACCAACATGGTTTATGACCCAGAAATCCTGGTTCTGCCTGTTTTTTTTTTGTTGTTTTTTTTTATTCTCTGCTGTTTGTAAACCCAACCATGCAAACTACAGCTGTGATAAATATCCTACTTTGGTAAGTAACTTGGTTGCACATTGATTCCACCATGAAGGAGCAGATCCATGAGGTAAAGCAGAATTATGAAAAATAGATTTAAACACTAGATTAGTGTAAAGATCTTTAAAGAAGGTAAAGAGTCCAACAAATTCTTAATGTATTCAAATAACTCCAACAAATATTGGTGGGTCTCAGGATGTGGATGGTATTACATTGTGATCATTCACAAATGCTAAGACTTATCTAAGCATCTTGCAGGTCAACAGCTGAAAGGTTAAATATACTTCAAATGAACCAGAATGAATTGAAGCAACATCCCAGAAGGTTTAAATGTAAAACGGTCTCCATTTTAACCGCGATCTGACCATCGTTCGAGTTCACACATAAAAACTGGGATATGCATTCAGCTGCACCTCCGTGTCAACCTGTATCTACGCAGTTGTTTCTATTTTACAAAGAAAGAAATGTGACAAGGTGAAAGGCAGCTCCTGCAAACACAACTCAAACTTTACAGCCAGTCCGTCAGGGAAGTAGAAATCCTGGGAAATAAGGAATTTGATTCCCAGTTACAACAAAAACTATCGTAAGATGTTTGACTGAGTATGTCTGCCCTATTCAATGTCCCCACAGCTAGTCTTTGCATCAGGACTGGATTACTTTTATTTGAAATTGCAGTGTTTGAGGAAAATACTTTGATCTAGTAATGGAGGCTGATTTTCCTCCAAACAGAAGACTGCCTCTTTTCAGCAATTTGCTCATGTTGTTTGGCTACGTCACTCTCCTCAGCCAGCTGACAGAGCACCACCTGCCTCTGTTTGCATTCCAATTGTTTCCTGTCCAGTTAGTAAAAACCTTGAGCATCAAGCAAAATGCCTGAAGGATGGGTCTGTGCACATCCCTTCCCCATCGGACTACACATGAATTTTACTTTGATTTAACTGAGGGTGCATAAATAGAAATTAGAGGACTTAAAAGACGATATGGAAAGATGTTAGTCAAGTCTACAGAACAATAATCTTATTTTTGTTGTCATTCTGGTTTTATTACACCTTCTTCTCAACTTTCAGCACCCAGTGCTTTCTGGAATAATCCACATGGGTTTGTAGTGCATTGATAAGCCCTGAGGTCTTCCCTGTCCACCCCCTTCACCAAGAACATGCAGTTCTGAAATTAAAACATAAAAACAGCCAAAATCAGGCTGTGTAGATTTTCACATGACAACAGTAATGTAGTTCAGTGATTTTGGGAAATATTCACATTTGGTAAGAAGCAGCAAACCACAAATATTGCAGTTTAATGGGGCATGATGCGTTGATGATGGAGCAAGGCTGAGAAAAGAAAGGAGACCAGACTGTCCTGCTCAAAAAGCTGTGCAAAAATTATTTTCTCTGGTACAGTTTGCTCTCAGTGTCACAAGGGAGTTTTTATTTAAGTAGGACAGCGAATCTCTTAAACTATACAAATGTATAGTGTGAGTTGTGAGATATGAGTATCTGAGTGTTGATCACTGTTTCAGTATGAGGCACTGAAAATGCATGTGGATAATAATAAGATCAACAGTAGAAACAAAGGACATTCAGAACTCATTGTTACATAAAATGCAATACTTGTGTTGGTACCATTTCACCCTTTTACCCATTCTAATTAAATTTTGGGACTTTGGGATCAAGTGAAAATAACCATTGAGACATTATTTTTTTTAATAGATATATAATAAGAAACATCACATTTTTCCACATTATGGGGTTTATTTATTATACAGAATATATCTTGTTGTGCTACTTTGTGTTACTTTAAGTTTTACTCTGACAAAAAAAATAAATAAAATAAAATAAACATTTTTAATTATTTTATTGTAACTGAAGTTCTCGTTATCCATCCCTTAGCAATAAAAACACAGGGTGATAAGGGGTGAGCAGCCATGGCCAGATGTTCATACAAGCAGCAGTTCCTGAAAGCCTGAGGCTCTGGTAGAAATCCCAAATTGTATTAAGGGACATCGTCTCTCACTCCCAGTATGTGTAGCTAATCCTGTTTTAGCAATGTTCCATTACCTCAATTGCTATCATCTCACCCAGAGGTGGGCCCTACCAAGGACACCACCAGAGGACTACTGGTGGGTGGAAAAGAGCAGGACAAGCAAGGAGGAGGTACAGAGGGTTGTAATGGACAGCGAGCTGTATCTTGCAGAAGTACAATTGAAAAGCGTAGCAAGGAAGAGGTGAGACAGAGAAGAGGGAAGGAAGTTACAAGGAGAAGTGCTCAGAAGCAAACTGAGACTGTGGAGATGGTTAGAATTCATGTAATACCAGTTGCCTGACTGTCCGAGCTCATAGCCAAGACCCCACCGCACTCCCCAGCTGGTTGGAGAGAGATTATGGTTGCAATCCAGCTAATTTACAGAACAAAATGGCTGGCAGGAAGAGACAGCAATGCAGGCTGGAATTCCAAGATAGATTCATTAAAGGAATTATACAGTATAAATGAGCTGTCATCTAAAAGATCCACTCAATTGTTGCATAGTACAATGTATACAGCTTTACACTGGCATTCGTGGACGTATACAGTTCAAAATTACCATAAATAATACAAAAAAGTATAGTTATGGATATTCATCTACGTGAACAATGTAACTGAACAGAAATGAAATGAACAGAAAAAATCAGATCTTGAAATGATCACTAATGCATTTATCTAATCTTATACTGATTATTGTAATTCTGTTTTCACTTGTTTCACTAAGACGACTCTCAACAGATTTCAGTTAGTGCAGAACTCTGCCTCCAGACTAGTGACAGGTACGCTCATAACAGCCCACATAACCCCTATTTTATCAAGACCTCATTGGCTTTCAGTCAAATTTCATTTTGACTTTAAAATTTTAGTTCTGACTTTCCGGGCGTTATGTGGTCAAGAATATATTGCCCATTTGCTGTGTCCCTACTCAGGGTGTACCCCTAGGCCAGAGCCTCCTGAAAGTCCCAAAGACCCATTTTAAAACCCGGAGAAACTTGGCTCTTCAGGCTGTAGCCCCCAGACTCTGGAATGACTTGCCCCTGTGGTCAGCTCCTTTAAAAAGCAGCTTCAGGAAAGCTTTTGGTTGATGGTTGTTATTTATTCTATGCAATTTTTATGTTGTTTTATTGCACCCATTTTATGTACAGCACTTTGTGATTTTTATCTGTGAAAAGTGCTTTATAAATAAACTTTTACTTACTTCACGGTGTCACATGTCAAATTTACATACTTTAAAATTACAACATATCACCAGGTTATTATTATTTTTTTCATAAGGCATCATCAGTAGGAGAGAAACTATGAGTAGTGGGGAGAGATGCAGAAATTTGGAAAAACAGTGGAAATTGTTGTGAAGGCATACTTGATCTGGTAATGTGTTGCACTGAAGTCCAACCATTAAACCCCTCCTTACCCCTCATTTGTGTTTTTGGTGGAAATCAGCACCAAAAACGTTTAACATATGTCAAGTTTTAATAAAAAGAATTTGTTTTAATCTTTGTAAACTGATTTGACTCCTGCAGTGTGTATTTTTGGTTGATTATATGAATCGAGGCACTGTTATGTGACAATATAATGAATAAATAAACTCTGAAATTTATCCTGCAGTAAAGTTTAAATCCTAAATAAATCAATGCTTTCACTAGATTCAGTCACAGATGATGCATCTACAATGTATGATGCTCCCAGTGAATATTGGCCATAATAAATCCTTTCTGGTAAAGCCACTGCATCATCTACGGAAGTGGTGCACATGCTTTATTTCAGTCTTTTGGATAGCCATTGGGTCAGGGTGCCACATTTCCTTTTGAGAGCAATGGAAAGAGCCAGAGAATCTTGCTGCACACAGACACACTCTCACACACACAAAGGAGTTGTGAAACATGAGTCAGGCTGCCTTACTGCCTCCTTCTCCCATCTAGCACCACATAAGTGTCCAGGCAATGCCCTTGGCTTAATAGGGCTTAATGCCTGAGCTTGTCACTGTAGCATGGCAGGTATTGAGTGTTAGGACATTTCTGAAACAGTGCATGTGTGTGTTCTCTGGAGTTTCACTAGTGGCTGCACAGCTTTGACATTTACCCCACGTAAAAGAACCGGATGCTATCATCTACCCCTATCTGCCTTCCCTCCTTTCCTCTCCCCTTTTTGCTGTATATGTTCACACACCTGCTGCACTCAAACTCTGAAATTGTTGGAGGTATTTGTCACCTCCATCCAAACCAAGCCAAAGGGATTATCTCTCTCATCCCTTTCATTCTCTTTCTCTGACTCTATCTGTCTTCATCTACTGGTCTCCATTCAGCTTTCTCACTTCATTTTTCTACCTTGGAGTGCTGGAGAGTTTGCCTAATGAAGTGGCTGATGGGAGTATATTACAGGGAGACAGAGTGGAGCGGTCGCCTACTCTAAAATCCATTAACCTTACAGTTTCAATCAGCGTACAGACAAGTCTGAGCTGCAAGTCAGAAAGGAATATATCAGCTCAAGAATTACACCATAATACCTTGCTCTTGTTCTCTTTATGTTTTACCCACAACATAGTTTGAAAGCAAAAATGCTTATTTGAGTCTGTGTAATTGTGGTGTTGTCAACAAGAAGGAAGGTCTTTTCCCTGTTGCACACAAATCCGGGACTGGCACATAGGCCCAGTGCATATAATTCCATAGTGAGTCCCTAACTCTGCAGAATATCTATTTTCATGCATGCATCACCAAAGTTTTACACATTTCTGTGCACTCTGCATCAACCAGTTAGACATTAGTTAAGAGAGGCAATTGTTAGTGATAATGTAATAAATTTACCATACTTTCTGAGAGGAATAAGTGAGATCAATGGACAAATTTAAAATATAATCATATGCAGAAGTGCCAACTGAAACCATAACAGTAGTTTGTAGTAAAAAAGTTGTTTTTAATTTATCAAAACAGATATTTAGTTTTTGAAAATTTGCATCAGATTAACAGTTTGGAAATCTGACTGCAAATGACATGTTGGATAAATGGGTTGTCTTTTCCCAGCCTGTCCACATTTCCTGATTCAGCCAAAGTGGAAAACAGAAATGCCAATATCACTGGTATCCAGAATTAGAGCTAAGAAACCCATGGGAAATAAATAGATGAATAAATAGATTAAGCCGCCCTGGTCCCGATGATGCAAATGAGATTCACAGGTTAGATCCTTTGCAGGTGCCCACAATTAGAGCTAATTTGGGCCTATTTTAATGATCCCCAATTTAGGCGCTTTTCCAAACAGTTGGTCATTCATGATAAGTGTGTTTGTGTATACGGGAACGGAAGCCAGAAGAAAATATAGGGAAAAAATAAGAGAAGAATAAAATTTCCAGGCAGAACCCCCCTTTAAAGATACTCTTTCATACTTTATTGTCATTATTGAGAATACAAAAAATATTACTTTCAACTGAGGTTGCATTTTGCAAGTCCCATAGAGCAATGGAAATCTCAATTATAACAAACACACACACATACACATCACCACTTTTCAGATATTTTACTTGTTTTTTTTTCCACCACCACCTCTTTGACTCTGTCTGGCTATTAGAGGTAAATTGCAGAGTGTCGATGTGTAATAGCGTCCATGTAAACCTTGACATCCTTTTAGTATCACTGTTAATTTCTCCTGTTTGTTCTGCCGGTAAATGACAGGCGATATGCCCCAATTTTGCATGTATTTTCACAACCTACCTAACCTGTTTACATATTAATGGGATGTTTTGTCATTTATTGTTAACAACACGTTACAGCCAAATAGCTTTTATCAAAAAGTATCAGCAATAATTAGCAACAATATTTACAACCCACAGAACGGCACCCATTTACCTCTGTAATAATATTACAGCAGGGTTCAGATTATCTTGTGTGACAATGTTTTTTTTTTTTAGTTGGGGGTGTAAATTAACACGTAAAAGGTACCTTTGAGATTCATTCATTCTGTTTCTTTTCAGGTACATAGACATAAAGTTGTAGGAATTATGTCAGGGGTGTTTATCAATCATGTCCTGAATCACCTTATCTATTTTAATGTTTGCTACAGGATGATTTTGAGCATGCAGAAAGCATTTTGAAGAAATAATTAAATAGGATCTTCTTTTAGACTTTTGAACTAGTGACAGCCTCTGCCTCTGATTTGATTCACTTTGTCACATGTGCAGAGCTTGAACAGTGGTCGCCTCTCAATGGCAGCAACGGGGTTTCGTTTGTCATCTAATCTTGTAAACGAGGTGATGGCTGTACATGCGGTCTGCTAATAAGATTACACATGCATCGTGGGTCCCACCACAGGTCATCATTGCTGTGGCCATTCAAAGGCAATTATTGTTTGAAATGTTCCCCTTGTTGTCATCTCAAAGTGACTTTGCATTAGGAAAAGCTTGAGGCAGGCTGAAAAGGTTGTTTTTACTCTGCAGTTGGATCCTAAATGTTTTCACACTCCTACTGTCTTACCTTCATCAGGCAGCCGACGTTGTGAGTTTTGTGAGTGTGAATGAGTGTGCGTTGACTATGTATCTTGCAGGTCGATAAGCACTGGTAGGATTTTTAGCAGCTCATAAGAGAATATAATTTCCCCATCATATGACTTTACTGTATTTAAGTTGTAGCAGTAGAATAAAGATCCAGTCCATTACAGGTTTATAAATTTCTTCACTTGTCTCTCTTGTGGTTTGAATGCTTGTGTGCGCGTATGTATGTGAGAGTGTGAATTTGTCAACGAGCCTCTGTTTTTGTAGATCAGTGAGAAGTGGTAGTCCGCTGGGATAGCCCTGCTTCTTTGTTCTCCTGCTGACAATGGAGGACTCACAGTCAGTCTAAAGGGAAAAATTATGTCCCAGAGCAGTCTGGGAGAAAAAGAGATTCACACACACTACTTTTCACATGCTACTCATGTGGGGCATGACCTCAATAAGAGCTGCTGTTGTATTTGCAAAGCCCTCAACACCATGTGCCGACCACTTTTAAAAGCTGTAACAGTTCGGCCTAAGGTTCAAATAAGAGATTGGTTCAGCTGAAGTGAACAGAGCTGCTCTTCATGTTCTGTGCTAAAGTTTGCAACTTAGCAGTATAGCAGCATTTGAAAAGCCCTTGATTTTTCTTGGACAATGTGTTGAAAGAAATTCAGACTGATTGGACATTAAAATTGTCTTATTCATACAGGAATCACAAATCACAAAATCTGAATGCTGTCAGAATTTCTTCTAACTTTATTCTGTTTTCTTTGTCCCAACAGGTAAGGAAGAGCCAACCACATATACCTGCACTACATGTAAACAGTCGTACGGCAGCGCCTGGTTCCTGCTGCAGCATGCTCAGAACACCCACGGCTTCCGTATTTACCTGGAAAGTGAACATGGCAGTCCACTTACCCCACGCATGGGTGGGCCTTCCTCCCTTGGTGGTGGCGCTGATTGCCCTTCTCAGCCTCCTCTTCACGGCCTCCACTTGCCTCCCGATGCAAGCCCCTTCAACCTCCTCCGCATCCCTGGCTCAGGCTCTGGTGGAAGGGACAGCGTTGGAGCGGGAGGTGTCAACTCGGGAGGAGCTGGGCTTGGGGGCCATCATCAACGTTTCCCTCCCACACCACCCCTCTTCAGCCCCCCACCAAGGAACCACCTTGATCCCCACCACCTGAGCCCAGAGGAGCTGGCGCTGGCAGCCCACCACCCGAGTGCCTTTGACAGGGTGCTGCGCCTCAATCCTCCTCTGCCTCTAGAACCCCCTCCAACAATGGACTTCTCAAGGCGGCTACGAGAACTGGCGGGCAACACCTCAGGGTCTACTCCACCGCTTTCTCCCAGTCGGCCTAGCCCCATGCAGCGCTTACTCCAGCCATTCCAGACAGGAAGAAATGGTGGCTCAGGAGGTGAGGGGGGCAACAAACCTCCATATCTTGCCACTCCACCGCCTCTTCCAGGCTCCATGCAGTCACCTGTGGGCTCTCAGACCACTCCTACAACCCCTCTACCCTCAGCAGGTGCAACACCCTCCTCCAACACCCAGATGAAATCAAAATGTTGTGAATTTTGCGGCAAAGCCTTCAAGTTCCAGAGCAATTTAATAGTACATCGACGCAGCCACACAGGAGAGAAGCCGTACAAATGCCACTTGTGTGATCATGCATGCACACAGGCTAGCAAACTGAAACGCCACATGAAGACACACATGCACAAATCC
The DNA here is from genome assembly GCA_026261665.1 of Melanotaenia duboulayi. Lineage (NCBI taxonomy): Eukaryota > Metazoa > Chordata > Actinopteri > Atheriniformes > Melanotaeniidae > Melanotaenia > Melanotaenia duboulayi. Next base: position 5,014,462 of record CM047990.1, on the reverse strand, counting down.
TCCTCGCCAAATGCAGGCAAGTCAGAAGATGGTTTATCAACAGCCTCCTCCCCTGAGCCTGGCACTAGCGAACATATGGGCAGTGCCAGCAATGCCCTTAAATCTGTGGTGGCCAAGCTGAAAAGTGAGAATGAACGCATGATACATGAAAATGGGGAGGAGGAGGAAGAGGAAGAGGAGGAAGAAGAGGAAGAAGAAGAGGAAGAAGAAGAGGAGGAAGAAGAAGAAGGAGATGAGGAAGAAGTGCAGAATGGAGAGAGGGCAGCCAGGAGAAACAACAATAGCTATCACTTTGGACTGAACCTTGAAGCAGCACGACAGCATGAAAACAATGGCGGTATTGGAAGTCGACTGGGAGGAGTGGCCGAGGAGGGGTCCATCCCTCGATCACTGCCCGAGGTGATGCAGGGAATGGGGCTTGCTGCTAGTATGCAGCACTTTAGTGAAGCTCTCAATGCACACAAACGAAATGCCATGGCCCAGGAGAACCACCTGCACCACCATCTCAACCGAGACCACCACCACAATCGTGAGATGTGTGATGGAGACTCTGTGTTGGAAACTGATCGCGGGGAGGAATGTTCTGTATCAACAGTCAATGGGCGAGGAGCATCTCCGAATGAATCTGCCTCTGTTGGCCTGTCCAAGAAACTGCTTTTGGGTAGCCCCGGTCCACTCAGTCCTTTCTCCAAACGCATCAAACTGGAGAAAGAATTTGACCTGCCCACCCCTACAATCCCTAACACAGAGAACGTCTACTCCCAATGGCTCGCTGGCTATGCTGCCTCCCGACAACTCAAGGACCCTTTTCTTAACTTTGGGGATTCCAGACAATCGCCCTTTGCATCTTCATCTGAGCATTCTTCAGAGAATGGCAGTCTACGTTTTTCGACCCCTCCGGGAGAACTGGACGGCGGAATGTCGGGCCGTAGTGGTACAGGCAGTGGGGGTAGCACACCACACCTCGGGGGTCCTGGGAGGCCCAGCTCCAAGGACGGACGCAGGAGTGATACTTGCGAGTATTGTGGCAAGGTGTTCAAGAACTGCAGTAACCTGACAGTGCACCGGCGCAGCCACACAGGAGAGAGACCATACAAGTGTGAGCTGTGCAATTATGCGTGCGCCCAGAGCTCCAAACTTACTCGCCACATGAAGACCCACGGTCAGGTGGGCAAAGACGTGTACAAGTGTGAAATTTGTCAGATGCCCTTCAGTGTCTACAGCACCTTGGAGAAACACATGAAAAAATGGCACAGTGACCGTCCTTTGAGTACCGAAATAAAGTCAGAGTAGAAGGCCGAACAGTGGGACCTTTACCCTGCAGCTACGTTCATCATGAGTCCCGTGTTTATTCCCAGTCCCTTGTAGATTTGCCCCAGTCCCAACACTCCACTTTCACCAGTCTGGTGGAAGCTTAAGACCATGTGCTCTGCACCAGCACACCCCGTTTCCATTACCCATTGAATGCATGATCTGTATCGGGGCAATACTCTTGCATTGACGCAAAACTTCGAGCCTTTCTCTTGTGCAATAATTTACATGTTGTGTACAATTTTCTTTTTTGAGTTTTCCTTTTCCATTTTTAAGAATTAGTCAGCATGCATAGTATGTTTTTGCTAATCAAGAAAAAAAAAGGAAAAAAAGAAAAGAACTTGTCCCTGGTTGGTTAGTTGTTGAGTAAATGTGTTGCTGTTTTTCTCTTGTTCCATTTTTTTCTTTTTTATTCTTCAAAAAGAGAAAAGACAAGAAAGATACATCCATGCTGCATACATTCTGTAACACATATCATGTACAGCTTTGTTTTGTAACATGGAAAGTGAACAGTCTTTTACTTACAACCCTGGAAATGCACTTATCCTGGTCTTTCTAAAAGATGCCATGTTCACACAGGGTTAAAAAAAAAATCACGCATTGGCTAAATGACTAAACTGAAAGTTAGAACAGCCTTCAAATTTCTTTCAAAAAGACAAAGGTTTGCTAAGAACTCAATTTGTACTATCATTTGGTGGAATAAGAAAGAGTGCCTTTGATATCCCAAGACTGCATTGGCCATAATCTTATCTGCTATATGTCTGGGGTTGTGCTAGATAAAGCTGAAAGGTTAAAGCCACCCAGGAAAGGTCCTTGCATCAAGCACCTAACTGCTCAAATGGACTCATGATAACTCATGATGAAATATCAGAATCGTCATTTAGCTACCTATTACATGTTCAATAGGCTATCTTTTATGTGTGGATTTCATGGCAAGCATGGTACAAGCAGTATTGTGTATATCTGAATTATTTGTAGTTTTGTTTCTGGTAGAGAGGTACTTTTGAGATAAAGGTAATCTGTAATGTACAATCCTGAAGTTGAGGGATACAGCACACGGCTGACAAGTGTCATGTGTCTGCGTTAGCACAAACCTACAACGCTGCTTCAATATGTCAGTGTGTGGAACAATGCATAAAGTAATATATGAGCTCCAAGTAAAGCTAACTTTATTTGAGAGCATTGAAAGAACTACAAGCTAGACAGACAGAAAGCTACACAGAACTGGAAGCTACGTACGCATTACGGGGATCAGAGGCAATGTCTTTACATTTTTAGTATCAAAACAGGGTCATCAGCTGTGACTTGCAGAAAAAAAGAAAGATTAGCAAAAAATATATATATCTTTAGGGCTCTTGAAGAAAGTAAAATGTTTTCATGCTAATCAGTATGCATGGGCTAATGCAGGGCACGTATTTTCTCTTTTCCCTTTCTTTCTTTTTTTTTTTGTTGCTTTTTAAACCCAAAAGGAGTTTTTTTCCCTATTAGTTTAAGTCATGCTGTTTATTGTATAGCTCTATCACTCTGACTGAGAGATAGTACCCATATTTCTTGCATTGTCCCACACGATATAAAGCTGGTGCATGGGTTAAGTCTAAAAAGCTGGATTGTCATTTATAGGACATGAAGTGCACTGTGTCAATTTTCCCAGTTTACAAGTTTCTTAGTTTAACCTTGTGCTTGTAAAATGAGCTTGGGAAAAGCTCATTCTGTTTCTGGCAGACAACTAGGGTCCCATTGTTATGAGCAGTTAAAGATGTCACAATGAATCTGTTGCTTGAAACTCCAGACTCATGACCCTCAACCTCTGTAGCCTTCCCATTTCAACCTTTGACCATTTGTCAGTTTGTTACCCTTGAAAACCCCAGCACCTAACCTTCTCTGGCCGTCAAAATTCAACCTTGTCAACAAGGTCTAAACTAAAAGGTTTGTGAGTAACAATAGCAACCAGTGCTCCATTGTTTTTATCACTGCTGATAAAATACAGATGAATAATTTATAGACCTTGCTGCCCAGACAACAGACACGCTAATCTTGTTGCTCACATGGTGAGAATCCATTTTTTGTATAAATCTTTTAATTATAAATATGAAAAGGAACATTTTTACAAGTAACACTTAACTATATTTTGCTGGAAACAGTTTTTAAGTTTTGTTATTGTTCAATTTTTCCTCAACATTTTGGTGGTGTTCAAGACTCAGATCACAGTATATGATACACAATGATGAAAAACAAGCAAACAAAAAAACCTCTGTGATGTTTTATTTTATTTTTTATTTCATTTTATTTTATTTTATTTTTGCATTGGCTCTTTACAGCTCTTCAGGTTGAGATACAATTTGCATTGGGGAAAGGATTAAGATTATATATGAATATATAATAAAGAACATAAAATATAGGAAAATGCACACACATGTCAATTCCTATGCTTAAACACATTTATGGTCTACTTTTTCTGTATTTCTAGAATTGTATTTGAATTCAATGTTCACTTAGAGTAGGCACTATAGTATTTATATTGAGGCTCGTATTTTTAACTGTTGCTTGTTCTCTCTAAAGGTATTTACCATACCTTGTTTTGGTAGTGGAAAAAAATCCCAAGCTGCCACGGTATATTTTTTTAATTTGGCAGGATAATATAGTGCGAATTATTTGTATGTTTAAAGACACAAAAAGAAAAAAAAGAAAGTAAAAAAAAAAAAACTCCATAAAAAAGCAGCTAAAGTATGTGGCACTGGGAAGCGTTGCAGGCCATCAGATGGCTGCTGTTTCTGGTTCCTGTCCACAGAGGTGGTTGTACATATCTTCTTTGTTTTTTTTTGTTTTTTTTTTCTTCTTTTTGGGTTCGCACTTCTTTTCCCTCCCTCCCTTCCTCCCCCGCTGCCATTCTTGTATGCAGTAATGAAAGCTGACGTTGGCCTGTTCTGTTGTGTGCTTCTGTCTTTCTCACCTCTCCCACCTGACAACATTCCAACATTAAGAAGAGAGGAGAAAAACTAAATAAAAAAACTAAAAAAAAAAAAAAAA
>CM047990.1:4968403-4979678 GCA_026261665.1 Melanotaenia duboulayi | reverse complement strand
TAGAGTGTTGCCACAGTCCAGAGAAATCACAATGTTGAAGAAGTACAATGAGCTGAATTTACATAAAATATGAAATCAAATAAAGTCAAATCAGATGAAAAAAACAAAAAAAAAAACCAAAAAAAAAAAAAAACGATCTTGGGGAAATTTTAAATATCAAGATAAAATCTAACTGAGAAATAATAAAATACAGAAACGTCAAAGATAAAAACCAAAGAAAATAATAAAAAAAGAAACTAACAAGATAAATATGAACAATTTTCATGTGAAAAAAGCAATAAATAAATAAATATGTTGTCTGATAAAATGTCAACACATCTCATACATGCCCTTTTCTACTGCTGTGTTACTATTGAAAGTATTTCACACAAATGAAATACAGGATAAAAAATGTATTTTGCAGGTTAAATTAAAAGGCAACAACATAGGAAGCAATAAGAAAAAAGTTTATTCTTTTAACTTAACTCTGACATTGACATTTCTACATCTTAAACTAGTGTGTCCTTTAGCTTTAGTGTGTACGTGTGTGTTAAGGTCAACGAGTAATTACAATACCCATGTGCCAGCTCTTTAACAAAGCATTACCTCAACACACTGGTGCTAATCTATGTTGGTACCATGCTGAGCTACACAAAGCCAGCCCTGACCTGCTGTGTGCAGCCTGACCCAGCATCAGTATGATTGTGTTTGTGGCCACCTGCTGTGTGTGCATGTGGGCAGGGACATATGGTTGTTTGTGTGGAGGTGTGTGCCTTAAACCCAACATGATGGGCAGCATCTTCTGTTTAACAGCAAGGTCACAGATCACTCTAGACCACTGTAGAGCTGATTCTAAAGCATTGTTAAGGATATACAAACATAGATTTATTTTTTTATTAATTTATTTTGACTAAATCATAAGTAAGGATTTTATACGGGACAAGCTCAGATGGGTTAGTGGCCAAACAGCTGTTCAAAGCCCAGCAACAGCTGTGTGTGTTTCCTTTATACTGTAGCAACATTTAGCAGATGAAGACGTTCTGCAGTTGTTGGACATGTCCGTGAGTTTGGGCCAAATATTCTGAGTTTACAGTCAGAAATACGTCTCAGGGTCACAGATATCATCCATGGAGAAGAAGATAAACTGATTCCACAAACTGATCCAGAATCTAAAGGTGATTTAACTCATAGACCTCATGACAAATAAAATGACTTTACTTAAAACTTTTCTGAATGTTTATAACAGAAAGTATAAAGGAAGTTAGGCTCTTTATTCAGGATAACAGCTGTGATGTGTGTTTGACAGTGAGAGGAAGCATGCTCTTCCTTGATCGTTAGGAAAGTAAAGAAGATCTTGTCAGAGGTCGAGTTAAGTGTTTTAACTTGTTTTATTAACAGAGCTTTATAAGATATTTTGTGTGTGTTCATGTTTTCTCTCATGAATTCCTTAACACCAATAGTGCGGTTCTGACAACACGTGACCTCTAAAAAACTGTTCTCCAAATTAAAATGAACACTCCTACATAACTCCAACACCGGCTAAAACCAGCTGACATTAAACAGTTCCTGTATCTGTATACAAAGAAGGTAGTTTATTTAAATCATAGTTTGATCTCCCTACAACGTTTATTTCATTAACTGCAAGTAAATGTATTTAACTGGATAACAGAAAAGGCTTCATAGCTCGGAGGGACGAGACAGTTGTTTGTGTCTTTGGATCAATTAACATGTCTGTTAAACTCAGAAGGTCACGTGTTCTATAGAACATGGGAGTCTTTTCAGTCCTACGATAGTTTGAATATCTTATCCATTCACACAAGGAGATTCATATAGTTGATCTGGTTTTGTTTTTTCTCTGTCCCCTAACTTAACACTGCTTTTAATTTATCATTTTTACATCACCTTTTCAAATGTGGTTTTATTATTTTTTGTTTATTTATTTATTGCCTGTACTTATGTTTTAAAAATCTAAATGAAATGAATAAATATATTGAAGAAAATCTGGTCCGTTGTTGTTGTAAAGCATACATGGCCTTTTTAATGTCTGGGTTACCGATATAAGATAAACTGGACTTTTTGTTTCTTCATTTAATTATTTATTGTCATTATTATCCTGTTATTTTAATATGTTTTGAATATTGGTTAAGGTGTAATACAGTAGGTCAGTGAGTACTTGTCCTGTTTGTTATACACTACGATATTTGCTTGTCTGTTTCTGAATTGCTACTCCTTTTCTTGATTTTTTCTTTTTTTTAAGAAAAACATTGATTTTAAAAGTTTGTTTGACTATAGTGATTCATTTGTGTATTTTTAGAAAACTCAAAAATAAAGTAAAAGCATTTGAATAAGGTCCAAAATGCTTTTTCAAATGCTTTGCAAATTTCTTTTTCTGGATGTTTTATTCCAACAGGAGGAAGAAAACCGAATACAAGAGCTCAGATCAGGAAGGAAGAATGATGCAGCTAGGATGAAACACTGGAAAAAAATTTATTATTTGAAGCTTAAATATTATTAATGGCTCCCATGTCAGCTCAACCTGCATGACGTGAATTCAATCACTAATGCTACCAAAACAAACTCAACCAAAATGCTTCAATCTGATTATTATATGTTTTAAAATAATGGAATTATGTCATACTCCGCTGGAATATTAACACAACAGACACGCATTTCCTGCTCAGTCCTAAATACAAACCTTACAAAACACCATGTGCTCAGGATAAGTTTGTGTACTGGTGAAGGACTAAAGAGCTGCAAGAGACACTGAAAGAGTCAGAAACTGTTGGTAAATGTAAAAGATAAGCAGTAAGAAAGAAAAAGAAAGAAAGGGTTGGATCAGGGGAGACAGAGAGCCTTTAATTGCTTAGAGAGAGCATGACAATTGAGAGGGGAGCAGAGGGAGGAAAATCTCCAGTGGTATTGATCAGTCCGGCTCTTCCATTTCAGTCGCCCCCCCCCTTCACCCAATTTGCACCTGTAATTTAAATTGGAATGTGTTTGTGTTTGTGTGTACATTGAGGTCATTTTGCAGAGAGTTTGTCCTTCACTGTGTGCCTACTTCTCTTTTGTATTCATTTACCTGTTAATGTGGCTGTCTATCACGTGTCAGAACAGAGGGACCAGAAAGAGTGAAGTCTGACCACAGCTTGTGTGTGTGTGTGTGTGTGTGTGAGAGAGAGAGGGAGAGAAGAGAATCCATGTATATGGATTTCAGAATGTGATTGTGTGTACAGCCTAATGTTTGTGAACATTTCAGAGATCAGTAGTCTATCTTTTCATGTTTGTTTAGAAGGGATGGGCACGGTGGCAATGGAGGGGTGTCCTCACTGATCGATCTCCTCCCTCCCTTTGGTCTGACCCTGCACCTCCTCCCGCACCTCCTTCTGGACCTAATGAGACACAGCTCATGGGACCAACACAGACATGGTCACACAAAAATACACACATACAAATTATATATATATATATATATATAAATACACAGGTTTGAATGTACATGTCGTAAAAAGCATTTACGCTGCACATATATGACAAAAATCCTACAACAAAATTTTATATAGCTTCAAATACTAACACGTTACACAGTCTCATAGACAGGTTCACACACACATTCACTGCCTCATCTGGGGGGTCACCGTCAAGGCTGCGACCTTCCACCCCTGTCTCAGTCCCAGACTGAATCAATTCCTAACCAGACAGACTCCCACCCCACCAGCACCTCCACCCCGCTCTCACCAAACACAATGACCAGAGTCCTGCTGGTTCTGCAAACAATAGGAGGGACCTCCAGGACCTGAAAAGACTGAGTGTGTTAGCCTGCGTGTGAAAGACGCAAAAAGTGGTGAAAGGTGAAAGGATGTATGTTAGTGAAATACTTAAATAGACCAGACCAGTCATGTTCTGGTGTTGTAGTTTTCAGAATGCCATTTCTGATGAGTTGTATTAAAAGATGGCTTGAAAGTTTTGATGTTTGATTCGGTTGTGCAGTCACACAAGCTCGCAAAAGTGCTGCTCTCGTTACTGTCAAAGTTTGCAGGGCCATCATGCCAAAATCCAAGGAGTGATCAAAGGGTGCAGATGCTGCAGGGCTCCATGGTCTACAACAGGGTCAAAACTATATCGTAGATTGGAAACTTTTGCAACGACTAGATTGAAATGTGCATCCAACAACAATCAGAGAAATCACAGATCTTGGCCTGTGGAGGAAACACGCCTGAAAGAAACCTTTGCTCTCCACAACCAAAGTTAAAACCAGGCTTCACTTGTTAATTAACATGGATTTCTACAACCACATGTATAGGCTACATGTATAGGCTTCCTTAGCTAAGCAATTATGTTTTGTCAATTAACTTATGTGACCTCAGTTATAAACTGAACTAATACGGATTATATAATAGATTTGTTTGTATTGGATTTTAATTGGACTACAATGAATAGGGTTGAGTTGGCCTGTGTTTGTAAAAGAGGGCTTGAGATTACTTTGACTTTGTACTGAAATGTTACTTTAAAAATATAGCTGAGTTTATATTAAATTAATTGAATTTGCCTCTTTCAGACCCCTCTTCTAAAAGTGTGAAAGGCTGAGAAACCTCACAATACAACTTTTTCTTGTGGAATGCTGTGTGATTTTGCAGCTTCACTTCACCATGCTGGCAAATGGCTATAAACACACTGGCCTGTCTGAATGTGCACTGTGACTGAGTAAAGAAACACAAGAAGACATCATCAGAGGAAGAAAGGAAAAGAAAGAGAGAAAGGGACAGATTAAGAGTCAAGATAAGACTGTCTTTGCTGGCTGGAGAGAGCAGGTAGGATGCAATCTTAGATGAGAAAAATGAAAAATTACAAACGTTCTGCAGTGCGTCTTTAAGACAAAGAAACTAACCACATACATGAACATTTAAGTACTGACACCAGATCAGGTCTTATTGCTCTAATATCTGCTAGACTAACTTCACTTTTGAAATAGTTACTTTGGAAGTTGATGACCACAAAGATTAATCAATTCAGCCAGTGGGTGTGTGCGTGTGTGTGTGTCTCCATATTGAACATCTTTCAGCAACCTCTTTAAAACACTTTGGCTCTGTTAAACCATGCAGTACCTCACCCTCTGCCTAAACTGTTTATTTGACTTGCTCTGCAGTGTGTATGTGGAGGAATGGTGTGTGTGCATGAACTCCTACTTGTATTTGTGTGTGTTTGTGTGTTCAAGTGTGTGAGGTTTGATAAGTTTATACATGTGCATTCAAGCTTGTGAAGTCATTCTGGTGTGTTCGTGTGTGTGCTCACAGTGGCGTTAGGGCTTGCTTCCTTCCTTCCTGTTCAAGGGTCCCTTAACCCAGCAACGCTTCAGTCCTCTGGGATGGCAGTTTCAGTGTGAGTGCCTGTTTGTGTGTGTGCATGTTTGCTTGATACTTGGCTGAGCAGGGTGGTCCTGGAGGACTAGTCTATCAGTCTAGTTCCTGATTCTCAGAAACATAAACACCTGCACCATCATGCCTGCCAAATGCCCCAAATATAACCTAAAGCATGTTATGCACACTGACTGACCCCCTCTTTCTTTTACACCCGTCCTTCCATTGTTTCTCTCTATTCTTCCTCTTTGCCCTTCTTTGTTCCTTTTACCAGAAGTGCTTTTTTCTCAACCCTTCTCAGTTTCTAAATGATGAAGTTACTTCCATCTCTCATGTGTGTACAATGGTGAAACAATGAACACACACCTCCTCTGCCTCTCTGGGAGAGGAGGTGTCCATCTTTCTCAGTCAGAGTTGTGAATTGAGTTTGTGGCGAAGCAGAGGGAAGGTTTGAATATTGCATCATTGTGATGCATCGTGTCTGTGTTCGGGGTCAGAACGCTATCATGTTGCCAATCAGCAAGGCAGCTTAGAGCCCTCATCAGCTTTTGATTGCATTTAGAATGGCTAATTAAATAAAATATGACATTATGTAAATGTCTGTGTCTCTGCCTTATGGCCCAAGGCACTGGCCCCCACCCTTCCCCTGTGTCCCCCCTACCCGCCTCCAGCATACCAGGGGCAACCAAGTGTGCTTTATGTGAATCTATGTGTGAGTGCATGTCTGTGTGCGCACATCCATGTTGTCAGTGAAAGTGAGGCAATAGGAACTAAGTGGAAGTAGGCTGACCAGTCATGGACTGAGATTCCAAAATCCAGTTACTTAGGTGGTCTTTAAAAACCACCTCCTTTATCTTCCTCTCCATGTTCCTTTGTCTTTGTTTCATTTTTTAATAACACATCCTTGATGTCACAAGGCTGTCCTCCCTAAAATTAACACATGACATATTTGCATGAAGACATATTTGATTTTTATTTTCATCCAAAGGATAAGTAATCTTTAGTGGCTGTGAGAGTAACTGCATGTGGAAGTTGAAAATGACCATCTAAAGAAATGATGAAGTTTTGTTGTAATGTTTTTTCTTATAAGCATAGATTCTACTTGGTTGATGTCCATTTCGGACAATGTCATTTTATTTTATTGTCATATTATTCACATGGTATTCTTTGGCAAATTCCTGTTTCAGGTTATCACAAGACTTGAAAATGCAGAAAGAAAGGCATCTTAATATTAATCTATAAATGAAAATGGGACAACACAAACACCAAGATCAGCTGATAAAATATTCAGAAGTTCAACGCATGGAGCCGTCAATCAGTACAGCAGCAGGGTGACAGCTGATCAGACAGCAGTGGCTCAAAGCTTGCACTGCACATTCTAATGAACTCGTTAGCCAGTTAACTGGTTTTAAACCATTGTCTGGGTGAATACTCGATTCTGATTGGCTGTGGGGTGTCCATTAAAAAGTGACAGTGGACCCCTTAAAAAAAAAGTTCCGATCAAATAGCCTTATTGTTGTGGTAACTGTGGCTACAGAAACTCAGACGCCGGGCTGGAGACGTGCCAGATCATGTCTGTGACGGTGCATTGCTGTGAAAGCAGAGACGAGAATGGAGCAACATTTTGTCGTCCCACAACGTCCCAACCAGCAGTGGTCAGGGACCACTAACGTTAAACTCTGTCCTTCAAACGCCACTATGGACATGCCAGTATCTTTATGAAATGTCACGATCAATGGCAAAGTTGCATTTAATTTTAAGTAGGTCGTCGCCTGTCTTTCTGTCTTGAATACCTTACTTACTTGATACAAAGTGAATAGTAGACAATAAAAACAATTCAAGATAGACTCACTTGCTTGATACACATTTAATGATCAGAGTGAATGGTGGATAATATTTCTTACAATAAAAACGATTTAGGAAACTATCTTTGGACTTTGAAACAAAATGTCGCATCATCTCTAGACACACACAAGCTGTAAGAGGTGCACCTGCCCTCTGAAATGGTACTTTGTATAACGTAACATAACATTAAGCAATCCTCTCCCTTCCCTCCATTGATCAGGTCTAATAAAAGCTGCGACCGACCGAGCTGCAGGTTCTGTGTCAGAGCCGGTTACCTTGGCAACACGTCACAACGAGAGATGTTAAATAGTCCACTCAGCCGCTTCTTGTGAAAAACAACACAAAAAAACAATAACATATTAATAATGGATTTAATATTTATTTCTTTCGTAAGTGACCATGGTATAAGTGGGATAATTACCTTCGAGGTGTATTTATGCTTTAATAGCAGTTTGTTTTTTAAGTGTCACTGTGAAAAAAAAACAATAAGTAGTGTTAGGATCTATTTCATATTGAACATCTCTGCTTCCATTTTTATTAAATTTTTTTTCTAGTTTGCATATTTAAAACACCATGAGTTTGTTTTGGCCTACAGAGGTTGACGGCGCACGTCTGGCTATGCATCTTAGTCTTCCTTATCTTGTTTTTCCTCTTCTGAACTTTCACCCTTTCCTGTCGAATCCTTTCTCTTTCTGGACTTTTATCCTCTGAAAATTCTGTATCAAAGTCTCCCTGATTATGAGGATCTTTTATACCTCTGTCATGGAGGTGTCCCCTGAATAAAATGTGACGTCCAGTACAGGGGACATAAATAAAAGAGTATTTAAAATAAATAAAATAAATTCAGCTCAGAAAAATCACTGCAATATTCCTAAGAGGTTTACACACTGAAAACAACTGGAATCAAACATTTAAAATGATGTTAATTGTTAATAACATGATCATCTTTCTTATCTTCTATAAATGGCCAAAAATGGAGGCCATAAGGACTTAATGAAGTAACATGTAAAGTGTAAAAGGAGCAACATGGCCTCCACAGTGAACAAATATGAATTGTGGGGTCTCAGGAGGATCTCAGCTGACCTCCCTGTGGATGAATGTCTGTCTACCAAACAACTACGATCTTTGTATATTTATGTATTTAGCAAATGCTTTTATCCAAATAATTTACAATTGAATAACAAATGGGGTTGAAGCGAAGAAGTATCTCCCAAAAAGAAAAAAATCAAAATTGTGATTGTTGGACTTTTTGGGGGGGTCATGCTGCTAAAAAAAGAAGAAGAAGAAAAAAAAGGAAAACGAATAACGCACCATATGTTTGGTGCAAATTTGATGTCAACTAGTGTGAATAAAGGAATTGTAGAAAATCACTGAGTATGAGTATTATATTAAATTAAATTATATAAAATTAAGGTAAACTTGGAGAGTTGCAGCTTTTTGTGGTTCTTTTCTGAAAATGTCATTTCATTTTGATCACCACCTGGGCAGAACAGTTAACGCTGCTTAACTGAGCAAAACATGCACAGACGTGACCAGTGTTGACAAAAAGTAAGTTATTGGCCCATTTTTTCACCAGAGCTCAAGTGCTGCTTGACCTTTTATTTTAGACAGTACACCATCACCAGTCCTCTGTAATCTGTGTGAACTCAAGTTAGTCAATTTTTTTGACAGACTGCAGGTTTTCTACTAATAACTAGCTGCATATGGTATGTGAGTATATGTCTAGAACAGTGCATTATGCGAGTTGGGAGTGAGGGTTGTTGCCTGCCCAAGTGATAAGGCGTATGGAGCAGACCCAGTGTTACCAGGCCAGTCACACATACAGATAAGAGTAGATAACATTCACTGGAAGAACTGCTGCAGGCTTCACACCATATTCTACACAACGCTTAACACGGAACGTCTTTTAAAGTGTGTGTGTGTGTGCGCACGTGTGTGTGAACATACAGTTCCATAAAGCTGTACATCTGTGTGTCTGGGAGCAATCTTTTGGTCTGTAAGCGTGCCTCTCTACACAAGATTATAAGAGGCTTATTATAGCAAAAAAAAAAAAAAAAATAGAGACAAGAAATGTTTTATTTGTGCAGCTCACTCTAGATTGAGTAAATTCAAAAGCAGAATGCTTTCATCATTTTTGCTTCTGTTTTATCTGCTTGAACACATTTAGAGCCGTCCAGTTAAGTCACAGCTTGGCATATCTGGAGTTCTGTTCATACAGGATTCTGAAGAAAAGGTTCGTACTGAATGTGAAGAGACTCTTCAGTAAAATGTAAGCTTAGCGTGGGAAGCTAAAAGTTTGAGGAAGCTGTAAGTCACCACTGACAGAACAACTTCATGCAACCTTATAATCCAAGAACTATTTTTTATCTGGCTGGATTCATCTGTAAGAACCATTCACAAGCTTGTTTTATTCCACTGTGGAGAATGTCACTGATCACATAAAAAAGGAAGCTTCTTTTTGAATCAAGTGATTTTTTTTCTAGATTGACACCCTTTAAAGTAATCTAGTTTGTGCTGCTTCTATTAATCTTTAAGGCTCTCACACACCAACTGCACATCATGATCCAGCAGTGAGGAAAAACATACCACATGGAAACACTGCGAATACCACATGTAACTGCAAGCTAGGAGGTAGAGTACATGTATAGCTGCACAACAGGACATACCTCTAACAAACAACAGAATAAAGTATGAACAGGAAAACAGAAGACAAAAAAAAGTTGAAACAATTAAGCATTTGCGTACTATTACAACATTGTTTTGTGCTCCTCAGAGAAGTTTGTGCATCATTAGATAAGTATGAGCTTTGATTCGGCCGTACCATTTGTAATGCTGTTGGTTGTGAAGCAACACAGGAATACAAAATAAATAAATAAATATAGAGAAATACATTAAACGAGTGAAATTATGGATTTATGAATTTTTTCAGACTCAAAGCTGATTAAACCTGCTGAATAAGAGAAAAACCTTGACAGGGTCTGACAGACAGACACACTGAAGAGACAACAAGGGTAAATATTGGTGTAGATTGTCAGTCATTTATGTAATGGTATTTCTGAGAACTTACATAAAGCTAAACTTCTTTTTCTTGGTTATCTGAAAGGCTTCTTCAGTTCCAACTAGGCGGTGAGGAGTTTGTGCTTGTAAGTGTAAAAGGAACATTGCCATGTCATGGGTTGATAAAGCAGAACTTCGGCAGATTTTTGACACTTTGGAAAGCTAATTCCGGATCTGTGGTGCATCCTGTCTCTTTTCTGAGCTCTCTCCAGCTCTGTTTGTCAGTGTCCAAGCGTCTGCTCTGGTACTTTCTTATCTTCTCTTCCTCCAATAACATTGTGATGGCTGCGCTTACAGCCACACAAAGGTAAAACCAATTCCTAATTTATTTTGTAAATGGTTTGGGTTACTGTTTTTGGGTTAAAATAAAACCCTTTTTGAACTTTAAAACTGTGCCTGACTGTCCTTCACTGCTCGGTCCATCACAGATGTTCTCTTGCATTTTTATGCTGAGTCAGCCTCGATTTTATGTTCGTTTTTATCGTTAATCACTTTGTGATTTTTTTCTTGAAAGCTGCTATAAAAATAAATAAGTGCTGAGCAACTATTAAAATTTTTAATCGCAATTAATCACATGACAAATTGCAATTAATCGCGATTAATGGCATTGTTACGCACAAAAAGTCTCTTTCCTTTAAAAGAAGGCCTACAGCTTATAAAGAAAATGCAGTATATTTTGGATAACAAACACTTAATCAGGCGTCTCCAATCTGCGACTCTGTAGCCGCAGGTGGTTCTCTGGACCTTGCAAAATGCCTCTAAATACATGGCTAAAATATATATATATATTTTAACTATCTTTCTTGTCACTAGGTTGGAAACCAGGGACTTTTTTTTTCTTTTTTTTTACTTTACATCATTTTCCACAAATATCTACATCCCTTAGAAGAAAGTCTTTTTATCCTCCTATTTATCCTATTATAAAGGGTTTTATTATTTTCTTTACTTTAAAACGTTAAAAATTTAAATTAAAAATATGGTTCTTCAAAAATAACAAACATCCTATGGTTACTCTTCATTAAAAATATATATTAAAGGTC
>CM047990.1:4924502-4937663 GCA_026261665.1 Melanotaenia duboulayi | reverse complement strand
AACTAAAAATAAAACCTTTATTTTCGTCATTATTAGTCCACGAACATGCATCCTGATTTAGTCCCAGTTATTGTTTATTAATGGGGGTTTTAGTCTTGTCTAGTCTAGTTTTCATCTGGTGGAAAATGTGCATTGATGAAAATATTTTTGTTTAGTTTTTGTTAACGAAATTAACACTATTGTGCAGAACTTCATAGGCTGTTGGATCCATGTAATGTGAGTCAGGCGTTTGGAACAGGGGGATAGGGAAAACTTGCAGAATTGTGGCCCTTGATAGACTGAGTTGAAGAACTTTGGTGTAGAGAGTATAAAGCAATCGGACCCCTAGTATGAGGTTCCTTAGGAACTCTTTAATCCAAAGGCAAGCGGGGTAAGATAGTCCTATATCAGACAAATCCAAATTTACCATGCTTCCACCTGAGGAGAATATTAGAGTTTGGTGTACAACAGACAGCCAGGAAGAAACTACTGCATTGTGTTGGTGTTGTAGTTTCAAGGGAAAGTATTGGAAACTATTGGCAGCAGTGATCCTTGGCATGAGTGATAACAAGATGAAGGTTTATGAAGCTTCATAAAGCATTGAAGCCTTCCAACCAATTCGTATGCAAAGTTATTCATTTCTAGCGCAGGGGTGCCCAAGTCCAGTCCTCAAGATCTACTATTCTAGAGGCTGTTCTAGAGGCTTCATGTGCAAAGAAAAAGACTCTAAGACAAGCAGATGTCATTTAGAATCCATGTGATACTCTCCAACTCGTTGCAGTCATTTGAGTATGGAAATGATGGCTGCCAGAACCAAAAAATACATTTTCTTTCATTTAACTTAAACCATGTGTTTTTGTCTTCTCTTATTAATGTGTTTGTTTCTGTTTATGAATATTGCACTCATTTGTGCATTAAATATGCATACAACCAGAGCCTTCTGTCTATCATCTGTTTTCATTTAATGCGTTTTGGGTGTGTTATCAGCGAGCTTGCAGATGAGTATCCTTGTGGAGTAGACAGAGCAGTACTACCAGATCTTGTTGGGCAATGTTGAACAGTATAGCTCATGTTCAACCCGCTAAAGGAACAAACAAGAAGAAGAAGAAGAAGAAGACAAAGTCGACAAAGAAGAAGAAAAATAAGCTGACGTATTAAATGCTGCCTCATTCACCACGTTTTTTTTTTTAGCCTCTTTTTGTGTCTCTTTTTTTTTATCTTTTTGAGAATGTTCCTCATCATGATCTCCTCCACCGTTGTCATGTTTTCTATTAAAACTGAACTCAGAAGTGAACTTTGCCCTGCCCTCTAGTGGAACAAATGCCAAACAGTTCATGCAACTGATGTAAGGATAAATTTCATATATTTTTTTTACACAGCAGGTAACCAAGAAGATTTATTTGATTTTATCTTTGTCAAAACACTGCAGCAACATTCAAACCACTTCCTGAACTACACACAGAAAGGATTCAAACTTAATCGATGATGCTTCAAAGCATCAGCACAGCATGTCCCATCACTACTCAGGAGATATAGTCAGCAACCAGCAAGCTTTGCTGCTTCATGTCCAACATCAAGGTTTAATGCTGCTGGTTTGATTGAATATTTATTCAGAACTCAGTTCACCGTTGAAAAAAGAAATAAATAAACCTTGTGATTGTGGTGGATGACCTCTTCATAATGTGGTTTAACAAATTTGCAGTTACTGAAAAGTAATCCTAATCCTTTCTTTAATATTCTGATGTAAAATGATCTTGACATTAAACTCAGAACAGTTCAGAGTTTATGATTGACCTGCGAATGTCCCTGGCTGTATCAGGAAAGATTTTCAATTGGCCTCAAATAAGGCATGCTATTTCTTACCCACACAACCTAAATGAGGATGAAGTCTATGTCATTTTGACTGAGCTGGCCTTGGCTGTAAAATGCTAATAATGGAATGGCTTAGACTATCGCCTGAAAGAAGATTAGAGTCCAAGGCTAAAGCCAGGAGAAAGGTCGGTAACATTTGATAAAGACAAAGTGGTGAAAAGCAAGGAAACTTAAGGAAGAGAAGGTATAAGAGGGATATCTGAGGATTCCAAAGAATGATAGAAAGCCAAGGATTGTTGAAGCAGTAAGACTAAACTAGCATTATCATAGCAGAGGAATTTAAGTCATAGAAGAGTTCCTCACCACAGCCACATTGGAAATATTTTGATGGCTATTGACGGATGACTTTAGAAATTGACTTTCACCTTCTAATTGCAGCCTTGTCTGATTGGAATGATACTTTGAAGATAGTGAGAGCTCAAAATGAATTTCTTCTTCATTATCTATAATCTGTTCACACGCCTAAGATGCCAGAGCAATTTGAGCTAAATCTGGCTATCAGAGGGACTGGTAAAAAAAAAAAAAAAAAGAAAAGTGAAAAGTGCAAATGAGAAAGATGGAAAACGCAAAAAAAAAAAAAAATGTCCATGCATCTTAGAGGCCAACTATCTTTTCCTCTTACTGCCTCTCTCAGCTTCCGTCTGCATCTCTCTCCCTCTATGGTTCCAGTGCTGACCCCGCTCATTAAAGCTGATTAAAACTTTTCCAGCGAGCGCTGTTTGCCCTCAGAAGACGATAACCTCTACAAGGCTGCTACATAAAAGAATAATAGCCGACTACAAAAGAGGGTTGGACAAAGAAAAAAACCCTTCGCCCAGGCCCAGCAAGGCCCCAATTGGAACATTTTAGAAAATTAATGAAATTTTAGATCAAATGAATTATAAATTAAGAAGCTGCAGAGAGGAGAAAAGATGAATAAGTCATAAGAAAATGTACTCTTGCTATCAAACTGCAGGAACATGTTATCCTCCAGTAGGCTTGAAGAAACAGGGTCAGGTTCAAGCCATGCGGATTGGGAGGAAAACAAAGGTTCTCGCTCAGCTTGGCTTTGAAGATAATTGTTGCAACTGTACTTGAAAGGGGGCTCTGGCCCCGGCCCCTACTGAGAGAGCTCCACTTTGACTCAGTGGCTGTTTTATGTTGTTTTGTTGTTTTCCATTGTTTTTTAGGCAGAGCTGCAACGGGGATTTGCGACATTTGGGAATGCTCTTTTTAACAAAAATCACATCGCATGCGAGCCCTGGCTTTATGTGACACACTGGCTTCTTCTGTCTAATTAATAAAATTCCTTTTAATGTTCTATTAAAAATAAATAACAAATGAAGTGGGTACATTAGCTGGGTTGTGTTTAGTTGGAAGTGCTGGAAAAGTTGTGGTTTGCTCTCTTTGTTTCTTCTCTGTGTGCGAGGTGGTGGCTGCTGTGAGATCAGAGTAACATGACGTTTATCAGACACGTATGAGTCCCCTGGATGTATGCCATGTTTCAGCTGTCAAATGTGCATGAAACATTCATAAAAGTTGGCCTCTGTCAGCTGTACTTTTGCCCTGTTAAGATGGAGGTTATATGTTGTAAAAGTGTTAGTTGCAGTGCTTAACAACAGTATTCAGTTTCTCTCTCACACACACAGAAAGCATGCCACACTCTAACACAGCTAAACGGTGTTAAATGGATCATTAGCGCCGAGCTGAGGAGGTACTCGACCCTTCTCCGGTTAGGGTCAGAGGTCGCTGGCCTGAGGAAACAAACCAATCCCTGATCAAAGGGCGGTCAAGACTGGTCAACCCTGGTGAGTTCATTCACTTTTACAAGCTAACAAGTGTGCATGCTTGTGTGTCTGTGTTTAGGGGGTGTTTGTGTGTTCTTGACATGGATTTCCAGCTGGAATCTTTAAATGGCCATCAAACTCTTTCCAGTATTTAATCTTCAGTGTATCAAAGCTTTTTTTTTTTAACTCTTTCTCTGTATCCTTATATTAAGTCAAAATGAAGCACTAACATATTGTCATTATTTATAATCAGTTATGCTAATACATCTCAGCTAATCCTTCAAGTGTCAGTGTGTCTCAGTATGACTGCGAAACATTTTGGAGAAATGCATTGCTTTGTTGCACCCATGAAGACAGCAAAGTGGACACCAACAGAACACTGTTTTAAACAAATGATAAAAAAATGGCAAATCACGCAGCTGCTCTTCAAGTCATATGTATTAATATTTAGAGGTTGTGAGTATTTTAAAGGAGCTTTTGGCATCCAATGTTATTTAACTGCAATGTTATTACGAACTATATGTATAGAATAGAACAACCAAGAAATCCGTTGGCACACTAATAGACACCTATAGTTATAGTATAGATAAAAGAAATTAGCTTGGACTTGTATCTATGAAACAGATTTGTCCTAGAGACCCAGCCATATGAAATATTATAATTAAACCCATGTTATAAGATCATCAGACACAAATGATGAATCTAAATATTGAATTGTTAATCACAACTGACATTTTCCTTTTTATTTGAAACTGATTCAGCTTTTCACTAAAAGGTCATTCTGGGCTCCATTTTGCCTGATTTAATAATCAATGTTTGTGAGGTTATATTCAGAATTTATCCATAAAATTTATCTGGAGTTTATAATCCGGGTCTACCTCATTCTATCAACAGGTCTAGTTTGGTACGATGTGGGTCTGTATGCACTTTGTTTCTGTTTCCGCTGGCTAAAACCTTGAAGGGTGCCAGAATATCCAAACCAAACCATTCCACTTTTTTTAAGACCCTTCCATTGGGGTCCCAATCTTACTGATCCGACCCTAAAGGGTGGAACTTGACTGAAATTTGTTTATTGGTGGAAAGAGTTATCACTTCCTGTGACTTGGAACAGCACCTTGTTCAAATTTACAGTGGATTTTTTTGTTTTTTAAAGCAACAAAACAAGAAGAAAGAACACAGAGTGTCGGATGTCTACCTTTCTCCTCCGTCATTTCTGTGCTGCATTCGTTATTATAATTCAAGGAGGGCATTACGTCGCTATGGCTTCATGCTGTTATGTAGTTGACAAATCTATGTTTATATGCTGCCTTCTGGGTAAGGATACGTCTGGCTGGGCAAGCACAACAGAGATCGGGATTTTCCGAACCAAACCAAACCAAACTGTTGGTTCTGTTTTTCCTGCAGCAGTTCTCCATTTTCTGTACTTTTTCAATTCGTTGACATGCTTTTGAACTTTGCCTCCTATATCCTTACAATAACTTAACTTCAAGCACTAACTCACCCTTAGTAATTACACTTAATTAGTCTAAGTAATTACAGATAAACTTTTATATTTTAAAATATAACTATTAAGTATTTTATTAATTTATTTATTGTGGCATTTATTTGCTGCAATGGTAAACACATAAGAAAAAATGAAGAATATTCAGAAAATCTCATTCTAAAAATATTTTTACGTAGTGGGTATCTCAACCTTTATTTTAAAATGAATTCTGTTCAGGTCAGTTTTATTTGTATTGCTCCAAATAATGACAGTCATTTCAAAGTTTTACAGATAAAGTCTAATTCAATGCATTATAGTCCAATTATTATCCATTATATAATCCATATTTATCTATTTTATTGCTCATGCCAATTAATAAAGAAAAAAAGTACCTACTAAGGACACAATGGAATTGAACACTGAGACACTGAATCTTCTCTTCGATTCAGTCCTCCAACCTGAGCTGACAATAGTTATGAAAATCCCCCTTTTAACAGAACTGAAAAATCTCCACCAGAACCAGGACCAGGAAGGGGAAGCAGGGTCAACAAGCACCATAACTCTTATACCTGCTTTACCTGAAAGATAAAGAGAGAACAAATTAATAACAGCAATAAGATTTTGCACTTGGAGAGTAAAAAGTAAAGAGTGAAATATGGATGAAAGTACTCAGTGTATCATAGGACATCCCCCAGCAACATAACTAAAAGGATGGCTAAGGGATGAAGCCAGTCTAACTATAAGCTTCACCAAAATGGAAAGTTTTAAAGTCTAATTTTAAAGATAAAGAGAGTGTCTGCATCCTGAAACCAAACTGCAAGCTGGTTCCACACAGGGGGGCCTGATAACTGAATCAAGTCCACATTATTTTTGAAGTAGATGTTTCTGAAATCTCTCTGGGAGTAAGTGTGGCATGTGTGGTTATTTCTCTTTGTGTTGGCCCAGTGATGGACTGGTGACCTGGCCAGGGTGTACCCTGTTTCTCATCTGAAAGCTCCCCTGCATCCCTGATTGGAATAAGCAGGTAAAGAAAATTGTTTTTTTAAATGTGCCATCCTTATTCATTACACACCCAGGTACTCCACTCAACTTCTTTACAATACCTTTAAATGTGTGATCTTACAAGCGGACTGCAATAGGATTAAGATTGTGTTAATGTAGCACTGTGTAATTTTCTGACTTTAGAAATATGTGTTTCTGACTCATTTTGATAGCACAGTGACTTTATGTCCTTTCCTGGAGCCATCGTTGCCCAGATGCGTCTGAAGGCTGAGAAATTTTTCAACTTTTTTTTCCAGTTTGCTGTGTCAAAAGAGGAAGAGCTAAGAAAAGCGTCNATTTCTCGAGCCATCGTTGCCCAGATGCATCTGAAGGCTGAGAAATTTTACAACTTTTTTTCCAGTTTGCTTTATCAAAAGAGGAAGAGCTAAGAAAAGCGTCAACATCGGACTGACTTTTATTGGCTGGAGTCTTATCTTGCTTTTTATCATTTTAATGTAGGTTATGATTTTATTGTGACTTTTGCTATTTGTTGCTGCCTTTTACTACTTTTTAAGGCTTTCTTTGCACCTTCTGTAATGGTTTTAATATTTTATGTAAAGCACTTTGAATTATCTTCTACATTAAATGTGCTATACGAATGAACTAGCCTTGCCTTGGAATAAGGTCAGAGAAAAGACATGATGTAAGTTGTTAGGGGTTGCCTGACTGAGAAAATCAGCCAAAACTCAGTAGTGCAGCTCTAACATGCCCCCAATTTCTTGCAATCAAGAATACTACAGTCCATTATAATAGTCCATTGGTAAACCTGTTGATAAGAATGGTGGTGATGCCCAACCAAAGCACTACATACTGCATACAGCACAGACAATCAACTGAAATGCAATACGAAGCCCAAAAACATTAAAAGGGGCCTCAAATTGAGGTTTATTATCAAGAAACAGAAGGGAACTCTGTATCTTGTCCACTAATTACAAGCTTGATGGTCATACATACTAAAAAAAGTTATTTGAATATTCATGGTTCGTCTCAGCTTTAGATTTTAGGTAATGGGACTGAATAGGAGCCAGAAACATGCCAGCTTCAAAGATGATGTTAAAATGAATAGTAGCAAACTGCCTTTTTGCAAAAGCAGGTATCTCCATGAAAATCCCCGAGGCTGAAATGTCATTCCACTGTTTGAGCCATTAACTTTACCTTGTAAACCATCCATCTGTGTGAAACAGAACATGTTGGATATTTTGATTGCATTTGAGTATAAAAGAAGACCAGGAAAAAAACTCTCCTCCTCCTTCATATCTTGACATGTATGTTTATGTGTGCACCGAGAGAGAGGGAGAATGGCAGCCAGTATCTCTTTCCCTTGAAAGGCTCACATGAACATGGAAAAAAAGACACAAAACAACTAGGTTAACAATAGATAATAGGACATGGGGTGCTAGCCTTCTTTACAATAGGCCATCACCAGCGCTCACAGCTTGTTATCGTATGCTCCTCAATAATTAATGCACTTCTCCCTGGCTGCTCTGCTACATGCCAAGCTTTGATATGAGGTTACTGTGCTTAGGGTCCCACTGCAGGAGGGGCCCCTGCTCTAACACTACAGCGTTTTATGTCTTCCTGTTCAAAATGCCCACACAAGCTTCTTTTTTGGCCCTGAGTGCCTTTGTAGTGGCAGAATAATCAAGGTGAACATAACTCATCTTTTTCAATTAACAGTAAGCATTTCTTTCTTCCTATGGTTTGCTTCAGGCAGAATAATAATGGTTAAGATGTTTCCAAAGACTTGTTGCTAATGATTTGTAAGATTTAGCATTAGAGGAGGTAATTAATAACAACTTTAACATTTACTCTCACTGACTACTTTGTTAGGTACAACTGGTCATTTGTTTTTCAACACAAATAAGCTATTCACATGGTAACCATTAAATGCATTTAGGCATGAAGACATGATGAAGAAGACTTGATGAAGTACAAACAGAGCATCAGAATGAGGAAAAAGAAGGATTTATTTGATTTTGAGCAACCATCTATAGGTTATAGCAGTAGAAGACCACATCGGGTACCACTGCTGTCAGCTAAGAACAAGAAACTGAGGCTACAACTCATTATTGGGATTGTGGAGATCTTCAAGGTATCCCCCCCACCACTAAAGCACCAACAAAACCAAGAGTTCCACGTTTCCAGTGCTACCCCCAAGTGGCAGCAAAATGCTACAAGATGTAGAAGTGTCTTTGCAAAGTCCCAAAAGAGAGGGCGTTTACAAGTATGTTCAGACAATGAAGCAACTCAAGGAATAGTTATTGTGAAATATAGGTTTACTTGCTCTAATTTGAGCAATCTAAGTAAGCATTTGTTAGTCAAAATCACAGTGAGTGCGTAAAAGGGTGTCTGGCAGGCTAACAGCAGGACAGGCGAGTAACTGGTGATAATTTCAACTTTTTGTGCCATATATCAGAACATATTTCACAAAAGTTTAATGTTATATATTTACCTTCTATGCCAGTTCATAGTTCGATCAAACTATGCTTTTTTCATGTCACAGGCAGCAGCGAACACTGGGGAGTTAAAACCCCGCGTAAACCTAAAAAGGGTAAGTTCAAATAAAATGCACCTTGGCAGGTGGATTCCCCTAAAAATTACATTTTATTTAAACAATTTATTTTAAAACAGTGAGAAAGCACAAAAAACTGACAGTTTCCCAAAACAGCCCTATATGAAGGGGGTTTAGATCGTATGGAGGGATGATGAACTGGAGGAGCTGGCGAAAATCCAAGTGGAGACAAAACAGCAACCTCTCAGACACAGTATAGCGTAGGGCACGCTACTTCATGTGTCTAAAAAAAAAGGAAAACACACCAGTCATATGACGCAGATTAATGTCCCGCTCCGTCTGATGAGCGACAGCAGTCTTACCAGTACATCCCAAAATGGGGAGGGAGAGCGATTAGGAAAACCGCGACAGGTCCCAATGAGCTGCCCCAGCACCAAACTCAGTCACAACCTAGCAGTGCACCGCAAAGGTCAAACTGCCCGTCATGCGGCTTTCCGCACAGCTGCAACAATCAGCACACTTCAACGCTGCAATGAAACATGCGGGTGCAAATTCCCAAGGACCGCCACAGCCCCAGCAGAGAAGAAAAGATATTATGGCACCTAAGATCGCCGGGGAGGTAATGGTGACACCTTGTCACGCTAGCTACACAACTGTCAGCATAAAGCGCATACTAAATGGACAAACACCTGCCCTTGCACCTTCTTGCAATAAAAGCGATTTAGGAAACGATCTGTGATCTGTCGCAAAATGTCGCATCATCCTCTGGACACACACAAGCTGTAAGAGCTGCACCCGCCCTCTGAAATGTTTGTGTCACGTAACATAACGTTAAGTAATCGCCTCCCTTCCCTCCACTGATCAGATCTAGTAAAACAGCTGCAGCCGATCGAGCAGCAGGTTCTGTGGCAGAGCCGGTTACCTTGGCAACGCGTCACNTGCAGGTTCTGTGGCAGAGCCGTCAAAACAAAACACTCCACTCAGCTGCATCTTTGCGTCGGACGGTTCACGCCTCCTCATTGTCCATTAATTTATAATAATGGACACCTCGTCTGGCATTATCCGTTACTTATTCTATTATTCTGTTTTTCACTAACCGTTGCAATGACAATGAAGTTCTATTCTACAGTACAAATTTATACACAATAATAGCTAAAACAATATTAACTAGATGCAGAAATGTCAATTGACAGTGTTTCATTATCATGAACTACACCTACTCATTACATTGGGCTTTAGTTTCGATAAATATTCCCACATTTTTCCTAATTCGCTTTCTTTCTTTGTTTATTATGAAAATGCAGTCAACACCAGCAGCATCCGTACTGATCAACTCTTTTCTTTTCTTTTTTTTTTTACACAAAAGATGAGGAGAATCCATTTCCAGCTCTTTTAAAAAAATATCCCTTTAATGTATTCTTGGGGTAAGGGATCTTGAATACTGTGTTTCATCAAAAGCTCAGAAGTATCTTGCACCAAAATCACCTTTTAGCCGAGGAAAACATCCCAGCAACAGTGTTGCTCCCAAGAGAGAAAGTTTGAGAAAAAAATTAGCAAGGAGAAGTTTGCAGGCACCCCTCACTGTTCTGGCATATGCAGAAACCCCCAAATGCATAGGGATCTGTCAGTCAGTTTCAGGGGCACAGCTGCAGCAGGGCATGGGGAGAATTAGCCCCCTACTGTGCCCCCCTCGCTAAACCCCACCCGTCCATCTCTACCCACCAGTCTTCCCTCCCTTCACCACTCATCTTTCCACCTATTCACCCTCTTACCAAGGGGCCATCTTTTCCGTGGCCCTAATCATGGATTTTTGTCAAATGATGTGGTTTATTTTAGTAACGGGGGGCAGGAAGAAGTCCAGCCTGTCAAAACTGCCCCTTTTATAAACTGAATTCTTACAGTATGTGCCGCAAGGAAATGATGTGACAAGAAAATACAAACCTTCAGTGGTACTGCAGCAAAGTAGAACCTATAAGTCAAATCAAGTGCCCTCTTTTCTCATTTAATCAGTTTATCCTTAAGTTGTTTGATTAGTGCCTGTTTAGGATGCCTAAAGTCATCTTTTATTCCTCTCTTCATACATAAAAAAGGAAAATGGACAGGGAATCGAGGGATGACTGACAGGCAAATAAGAAATGGAACATGATGATGAATTTGTAAAATCTGTGTGGTACAAAATGCAGAAATCATTTTCTCCACTTTGCTTTACCAGGAGTGAGGATGAGTGGCCATCTCTCTATGCCAGAGATTATGTCGGTCAGCTTTTGTGTGCAGAAGGATTTAGGGGTTCACACCAGATTACGGACTGGAGGATTAAATTAGGGGACTTCAAGAAAATCCCTCAGACTTTGCTCTGTTTATCCCTGTGTAGGCAAACAGCAGTTTAACTTGGCCATAAACACAGTTGTGTGTGTCAGTGGTTAAAGTACATTAAGTACTTATGTACGTTTAATTACTATTAAGAGTATTTGATACCATTTTTTGGGGGGGGGGAATTATGGCATAAATACTGGGCAAAAGATTCTTACTGGACTCTAGTTAACTGATAGACTGTAAGGATGTGATAAATAATTTTTTATTTTGTCTAAATCAGGGAAGTCAGGGGTAAATGTAGGAAAATTCATAAAATAAAAATAACTTGTAGAACATAGAAATGCACCATTCCAACATCATTATTATAAACTGTAAAACCATTAAAGAAAAATGCATGAACAATGCACTATTTTCTAAAAAGCAGCGTCATGATTCATGTTATACTGTCCTTAACTCTCCATGTGTGTCAGGTTTTCACAGTATGCATGCATTTTTCCATCAGCTCAAAGAGGTTGTTGGCACCCTTGCATTCAAGTACAGCATTTTCTTTCATGTATGGCCCTGCACCACATGACTTACCACAAACCAGCCTCAAAGAAATCTCTAAAATAAACATCTGCACTCTCTTTGAGCATGTATCTACATCCATATGTGGAATTCAAGATCATTATTTACATAAAGGTCTGGGACATTTAATAACCTTGACATCGTATGTTTAGGTATTAAGGCTTTAAGCCATGTTTTATACCTCCATTTAAAAAAAAAGAAAAAAAAAAAAGATGGCATGCGCTCACCAAATCAGTGGGTGAACGCTTGCAAAAAACCAAATGCCTAACCACATAATGACAGCCAAGGCTTCTGGCAAAGAGGCCACAGAGGTTGTAAAAAATGTGGAGAGGAAGGGAATGGAGGATGACCAGTGTGTAAGTATGGGTTTCCTTCTTTGTTATACATGTCTTTATGTGTGTGCAGGCCCTGTGATCAGTGAGCCCCAGAGTGGAACAGTCGCCTCAAATAGAGTGCGACAAGAGGCTTCATAAGTCAAAGTCTGAGAACCGTGTGACAATCTGCTGCTCAGTGGGAAAAGAGGTGGTACCACACCAGTGTTAGTGAGGACACAGGAATCCTCCCTTGAATTTCTAAACCACACTAACCAGCTAAGTTCATGATAGACTGCATAGTAGGTTAAAGGAGATAACAAATTACAAGTATTCCGTCCTGCTGTGGTGAACATTCACTTAATTTTAGGACAATCTTGTGGATGATATTGGAGTTCTGGGGTTTGGTCATTTGTGATGAGTATTTATGGTCAGAGTTGGATCAACCCTGTGGGACATTCTGCTACATTTACAAACCAGTCTCCTCCATTTCTATTTAAAATGTTTGCATATTAAAGTCTAACATAACTCAGTTTTAATATTGCTGGACAAGAAATTTTATATGATTTTTTTCAGAATCCATAGAGCTATGAAACCTTGTTGGTATGATGATCCTTACATACTCCCTCCAGGAATTTGCATGTTGCAATTGCAACTTTTAATTCAAATTAAGCAAATGCTCATGAATTCTGCACATCCTTGCAATTTTGTCCAACTGCAAAAACTATAATGGAACTTTGACAAATCACAGCATTCCTCTATGTTATCACCAACTTTACTGCCGTGTTTCTGATCATGAGCATGCAGACATGTGTGACAGAAGTTTGACCTGGATGATATCAAATAGATGCATCTAAGCTGCTCAACCCAAAGATGAAGAAGATGAAAGGTGTGAAACATGCACTGACTAACATCATCACCAAGGACAGTGCACAACACTTTCCCAGGGTTCTGCATTAAAATGGAAATAAAATGTTTTGTAGTGTGTGTGTAATAGTGTGGTGGGAGATGAACGAAAGTTGTCAAACGGTGAACATTTTTTGACCCCAAAACACCATGTCAAAAACATGGGACAAAAATCCCCATACTGGAGTCTATGACATCCGTATCTGTTGAAATGCTGAAAGAGTCAGAATATTTGTTCCTTTTCTTTTATGCTAGTTGTTTGAATAGCAAGTTGCAGCTTGAAGAGCACTCTGCTGAACAGTTAAATTCTCCCCCAGCTCATTTCAATTAAAAAAAATTTGTATTATCAGAATTCTATTTTTAATGAATTCATATTATTATAATAAATCACTGGAGCGATTCGCAGCCGAG
>CM047990.1:4913855-4923905 GCA_026261665.1 Melanotaenia duboulayi | reverse complement strand
AATATTTAATTTACATTTCTGACACTTTTGAAAGAATAAAACAACAATAATAAAAATAACACTCAAAAAACCGCAACGTTTGTCTCAGCATTTCAGAAAAACTAACGAAATCACGTTCATCATGTTCTTTTGTTCGAAGACAAATGCCTGTATCTTGTGGCTGTAATCCTAACCATGATCTCATTAACTGATCACTGACAAGTAGAACAGGCAATGCAATCATTGCACTGTGACCTATTATATTTATATTTATTGTGATTTTACTTGATCATCGTATTGTTGTTTATTTTATTCTGGTGGTAAATGGGTGTGCACAGCCTTGTATGACTGCATTTCACTGCCATCTTGCATGTGCATGTGACAAAGAAACAACTTCAAACTTTGCTAGATCGCTGACGTCTCTAAGCACTATCACATATATTGTTTACAATTTCTGAGAAACAGTTGTAGATATCTTACCCTTAAGCTCAGGAGTCCACAGATCTAGTATTCAAGATCTGCTATGAGGCAACTTTTGCAACTCTTCTCCAACACACCTGAATCAAATGAATGGCTCGTTACTACTGTAGGCCCCTGCAGTGCTGAATGACATGCCGGACGGAATTCAACCGTTTGATTCCACTTGTGTTGCAGAACAGATGCATCTAAAAGGTATAGGATGGAGATCTCGAGGACTGGACTTAGGTACCCCTGCTTTAGGTTATCTACATAAACATATAAATTAGAGGTCCCTAAGCCTGTCCTCAAGGCCGACTATCCTGAAAGTCTTAGATGTCTCCCTGCTGCAACACACCGGATTGACATTAATTAATTGATCTGAGCTTGTTAAAGAGCCATTTCAATCTGAATCAGGAAGTCTTTGTTTGCTCACCTCAAATTATTCAGTTTTAGCTTTTCTGACCTGAATAAAAAAAAAAAAAAAAAAAAAAAAAAAAAAAATCAAGTAAATTGATTTTAAAAACCTAAGAAATAATACGTTTTTGGAGTAGCAGGTGATGATATAGTATTGCTTCCTCTTAAAAACTGAGCTGGAAGCTGGACAATAATAAAAAAAAAAAAAAAAAGAAATGATCCGCTTCTCTGTTTTAAACTAGTGTGTTACAACGCTTTTCTCTTTAAACTGATGTGTCTCTCCTGTTGGGTACAAGATATGGAAATGATTATTGTTCACTACATTATGAAATAATAAAAAAGGAGCTAAAATAAAATAAAAAAAGAAAACAAAAATGCATCAGCCTTCTAAGGTTTCAATACATGTTTAGTGCGCTACACGCTGCAGTAATCTATGCATTTATGTATTTACCCAATATTTGCCATGTATGTCTATGTTATGCAAATGGAGATGCATCATGACTAAATGAAGAAAACCTTCAATGTGCCGTCTGTTCCAAACACACTCAATAACAAGAAAGCCCCCAGAGTGGCAAACCAAGGACAGATTGCGCCAAAACCAATTATTGGGCCTTTGTTTTAGCCGTTGTTAAATCCACAGATCTCCTAAGAGCCGGAGCACTGTTTTGATGTCTTAGAGTCTGGGTTGTCGGAGGATGGCATTAGCCCATCTATGGCTACAAAGAGCCAGTCTGCAGTGGGACCCGAGCATCGGTCCAGATGGCACGCTGCCACGAGGACCTTGTCAGCACCTGCTCCCCAGGCACTCTGTCCGGGCATTGCCGGCGGGAACTGAGATGGGCACATCATGTCACCCCATCGCCATGGCAGCTAATGAGCCCTGTGCCCGCTTAATTAAGGGAACCAGCTTAATGCAAGAAAGAGGGGAGGTGGGGCCGGGGGCGACATAAAAAAAGACACAGCATATGCTGGACCACAACCAAAATAACAGAAATAAATAATTAGTCGTAACCTCCCCCCTCAAAAAGAAAGAAAAAAAAAAAAATTGGGGAGCCAAAATATCATTAAAATTTGAAATGGAAATCTCCTTATCAGCCTTCCAATAACACAAATTAGCTTTTTAGCTTCACACATGAAATCAAAGCTAAAAATATTCAATTAATAAATGAATAATTGGTGATGAACTTTTGATTATTTTGGGCTACAGTCCAGCCTTATCTGGGGGTGTCACCTTGGACTACGTCTCACTATTCTGTTAGTGTCACAACATCTCTCTCTCCCTGCTTATTTATTTAATATTCTTAAAGAGTTCTCCATTAAAGAGCTTTTATACAGTGATAGTTGGGGGGTCGTCCATGCTTATGCCTGATCAGCCGAAGAACCACAACATGCACTTGCTTTAGCTCCAGCAAAAGAGGCGATAAATCATTTAGATTTTATTAAACTCAAATTAAATGCGTTTGCTTGTGATGGAATTACGCTGTTTAAAATGTTACATGTCAGCCCCACCCCTCATTTTGCACAGACATACACACAAGCTTCTCCGCCCTTATCAAGCACACACACATGCAATTCCACACACACAGGCAATCCTTTCACTTCTATGCCCTTATTATGCAGGACAAAAATGTCCCTAAGAACCACAGCCAGTTTCCCCCCAAAAAGAAAAGGGATGGGAAAAAAAATTCTGTGTCCCTCCACATCTGAGGGCATAGAGAGCAATAGAGGGAAGGGGAAGGAGAAAGGAAGGGGAGTGGAGGGTGGCTAATGTGCAAACTTGTTTCCGTCCTCTACGGCTCGCCCATCATTTATTCAGCAGCTCGGCGCTCGAGACGGGCCACTCGCATTTGCTTGATACTCAATTATACATTAGTGTACATCACTTGGCAATCTGTTCATATCAATTTAATTGGATTTTAATATTGCCTCTGATCTTGTTGTCCAATTAACAGTGCTGGCTGGCAATAAAGCAGAACCACACACTATGTGACACCTTTGATCCCCGCCATATGGAGCCCTTCCATTGATTACCGGCACCGCCACTGAGTTTCACTCCCTCAATATGGCCTGTGATGAATGGAGGTGGAGGGTATGTGTTGGGTGGGGTGGGGTGTGAGGTATGTGTGGTGGCATCATCATAATCATACCCCCTCTCCACACACACACACACCACTGATGTGATAAAAATTTCACTTCACTGCGCAACTTCATTTATTCTGTTGACATTCGCCTCTGATTAAAAACAATAAAAAAAATAAAAAGAGAGAGAGAGAGATGCCCTGAATAGCATATGCAAATCCAACCCTGGGCATCTATCATGTGGAAGCCAAAGGGACTGGCTGACTGACTGCCTGCTGCCTGCCTGGCACACTTGCATAGCCTTGACAATGACAGCACACGCTAAAGCAACTTTTTTTTTTTTTTTAACTTGCTATTCCTAGCTTGTTTTTCCACCTTCTTTGCTTCTTCTCTCTTATTTTACCTCTATATTTACTTCCTTGTCCTCCTGCTGGCTATACTGTTTTCCCTCTCACCTGTGTGCCAGTTAGCAATAGTGGTAGGGGCAAAGAAGAAATATTGGGGGGACGGGATAAAAGAAATGCATATCATTCCTTTTCACTAGAATTAATCTTCAAAAGCAGGAAAACGGAGGAGGAGAAAAAAAAAAGAAAGAGTCTTCTGCTTTTGTTCAAACTGAAAAAAACAGCATGGAAAAGAGAGTAAAATAGCTCATATGATCATATTGAGTAGTTAGGAGGTAGTTGGGGTAAATCTTCACACTGTGGAAGGTGCAGCTAGAGGGGAAAGTGTGTTACTGACAATGTTTCTAGTGATATTACCGGGGGCTAGGGTGGGGGGTTGAAATCAGGGAGTACGGGACTTTGTAGTGTTGCTAACATGGCGGTTTTGTCCACAGATTTAGCAACATATCAAACCTGCCCACAACTTGAATTTAAAAATGTATCAACTGACTATTTGGACAAACATCTCAAGGTGATAGTCAGGTCCAGTGCTTGGAAACAGCAAAAACTGGTCATCAGAGCAGACAAATGCTAAGTCAGAGAATTTGATTGATGGGGCTTCTACAGCCAGTGGAAAAAGCTAAATTGTGACCATTTTTTCCACTGGAGCAAAGGAATTAACAGAGAATTGGGAAAATCTGCTTTGTTTGGGGTAAATGTGCAAACAAATTCTGATTCGAATTAAAGAAGCAGACTTGGTATATGTCTACAAACACAGATCTCGGTCCTTTTCAAGTGGAACAAATACAGGAAGCAGACTACAAAACAAAGTGCATTGTGGGTTCAGTGCACAGCATCGTGGATAAACACAACTAAAACATATGTGCTTGTGAGGTGGCTCTTGATGGGAGAAACATGGAAGAATTCGGTAAAAGTTCTGATAAAAATCTTAATAACCCAAGACCACTAAGATCTGATGCAGCTCCATATTTAGCTGTTATGTACTAGAAAGCGATATTTGCTCTGCATTATTTATTAAATGATGAGTTTTTTTCTTTGTTGTGTGCCTCGTCTTTTCCTTCAGTATTCTTGTTGCAGTGTGCCTTTGGCAGAGAGTGGAACTCACTATTTAAAAGGTCTCATTTGTTTGAGAAGTGCAGCATAAACGCAATTCTGGACCAGAAGAATAGTGCACCCCCTTACCCAACCTCGTCCCCAATCGGACCAAGTTTAGCGAACTATCCTGGTGTCAATGCACTTATTATTAGCCGCTTTCTTAGCATCAATTTTAGATAATTTTTTCATCCAAAACAAAGAAAATAGTGAATGAGAGCAGCTTTGTAGGGAATTTATCTTTGTGAACATACAATATGTCAGCACATCAATTAGGAAATAAAACAATCTAAAGATCATACAGAAAGCAGAACACATATGGAACAAGACTACATAAATTAGGCAACTGGCATATATATTTATACAGTGATATTTAGTAGTGTTTGTAAGACACTTTAGCTATATTCAATTAATTTGGTTTCCAGTATGCTGCACTGATCAAGCACAGAGATGGTGGCTGTTAGGAGAGTGCAGTTTGAAATAGCAGAGACTTTTCCGAGACACCTAGAAAGGCTTTCAAGAACTGCATGATGAATTTGACGGATCTGTTAGTAAACCGATAGAGAAAAGGAAAGTTGGCTTGTCTCTTTTTTTTTTTAGAAATGTACATTTAAGTTTTTAAATGTAAATGCCAGGTCTCTCTTGTGAAAGAGATTCTGAATCTCAATGGGACTTCCTGGTTAAATAAAGGTTAACAAAAAAACAAAAAAACAAAAACAAATCTAAGTTTGCCCGTTTGGCTTCTTTCTTACTCACATGAACACAGAACATTATAAACTAAGCTAGCTTGAGTTGTATCAGGCTAAGCTAGGTTAATAGCACACATTGATAAAGCTATGAAAGCTCTGTGAAGCTAGTTTGTTTGGCCTTTATCAAGCCATAATCTATCCCTAAAGCATGCTTAATATGTAGATCATAGTTTGACAGAGATGATGCTTTGGTCAGTCAGCAACCTTGAGTAGAATGATAGATGTGTTCTAGTTGTAGAATTTAGCTAGCAATCCACAAACATCAACATCATACTTGTTCCAACTGCAGCTCCTCAACTTTTGAGATCCCTAAAGGATTACATTGCTTTATCTGTATGTGTGCTGTATTCTGCTTTGCTGCATCCCACTCAGTCCCGGTCTGTCATTAGAAAAATTAATTGTTCAGCCAAGTGGCACATTCAGAGGGAACCACTTGGGCAACAAGACAACATTTATTGACAAGGGGGAATAAAGTGAAGTCGAGTGCGAGGCAACAAAACCCAAACAGGTTTTCTTTTTATAAACCTGAACAGGCGAGAAAAAGAAAAGAAAAAAATGAGGAAATAACTGCTCCTCTTGTGTAACCCAACTGTGTGTGTGATGGATGAATTCATTGTTTGACCTTTTGATCAGCCGAATAAGAGAATGAACATAAAATTAAGGTTTTCCTGGTGCAACAATTTTTTTTTCTTCTTTTTTGAGAAACCATTTACTCAAGTGATCCCAGCAGGAATCTAAGAAGTGTGAAATAACAAAGAAAATGTATGACAGCACAGAATGTAGGCAAAATAAATGAAGCAGGATATAAAATATTCGGCGTGCTAATGGAAACAGCATAATTTAAAATGAGCTTACATTGTAAAAACATAGCCTATCCATATTATTCCAGTTGAATTCTGGTCATAATTTAAAGAAGACATAAAGCTTCAGGCGATCAGTGTGTAGTTTACGGTGGCCAGGAAGCGCAAAACAATAATATATCAAGTGAAACACTTTTACATTTTCGTGATACAAATTTACATCTACTGCAACACTTTTATATTGTCCCTTGTAAAAGTGTTTCACTTAAATGTAAAGTTGCTTTGTCGTTGGCATTGTACTTTTGTTTTGTAATTGTAAATATGGTTTCTATGATGCAAATGTGACAATGTAAAAGTATTGCAGTAGATGTAAATATGTATAGCAAAATTATAAAAGTGCTTTACTCAATGTAATATTGTTTTGCGCGTCTACTGTTTGTGCAAAACAGATGGCAGAACCCAACTTCTAACATAGTAAAAAGTTTATTTGCTGAGTGGAAACAGTCCCTAGTGCAGTTGTTTACGACTCCCTCTATATAGCAGCGTTCCTTTATTTGTGCAAACTTTTGCTAAATGTCATGGTTTTTAGCGGTTGAATGATGCCATATTTTCACCACCTGTCAGCTGGTTGCTATTTGGCTGGCATGACATTCTGTGATCTTATCTGATTTTTTGTCTGCTGAAAACAGACATCACTTCACTGATTGAAGAATTAGCAGTTTGATTTGTCAGCCCTCTGAATGCTGAGGCATACTTGGAGAAGTCGCTTCTATCCATTGGTTTAATATAGACCCTTCTATCTGTGCACAAACCAATAAATATATACGACAACAATTCCAAAAACCTTGGGACGCTGGGGACATCACAGCATGGTGATGTTTACCACTCTGTAGCATCCCCTCTTCTTTAAACAGCTATCTCACTCCTACTGGGAAGTGAGGGGACCCGTGGCTGGAGTGTTAGGAGAGGAATTTTATCCTAATCTTGTCTAATGCAAGATTCTAGCTGCTCAGCAGTCCTGGGTGTTTGTTGCCATGATGCTCGAAATGTTTTTTACTGGTCAGAAGTGTGGACTGTAGACAGGCCAGTTTAATATATTGACTCTCTCGTGTAAGGTTAGGGTTAAGTTTGTTACACGTTCTTGTTCTTGGGCCGCAAGAACAAGAAAAAAGTTTTCTTTTTTTGAACATTTGACACACTGATTTCATACTTAATTAGCAACTTTGTTTATGGCCGGGCAGGGCTGTACATGCATTTTCATACTTTCTCACCACCTTGATCCGCTCTCATTTTAAGCTATCTATTTAGTGTCACATCGGAGGCATTACAGAAGCTACCAACTCTTCCGCATTAACCGCGGCCACCTCAAATGTCCGACCAATCACACAATACGTCTCGGAGCCCTACGATAAAAATGTTCTGCTTGGCTGATCCGTCTAGAACAAGTCGCAAGATGTCCCAAACCATGTCCACAAGAACAAAAGACATGATTTTGTTCTCGTGCCTTCAAGAACAAGAATAATTTTCTGTTGGCCAAGTTATGTTGAAGAACAAATTTCCGAAACTGTTACACAATTTTGCATTTTTGTCCCTCACCTGTTGCCATTTAACCTAATTTGTCGTCAAATGCTCCTCCAGTTGTTTGTGATTTGTGCCAATTACATTTCCAGCTTTTGTTGCCCGTTCCAACTTTTTAGATGTGTTGCTGCCATTAAAATTTTAAATGAGCTAATATTTTCCATGAAAAGCTAAAATGTGTATGTTTAAAAATCTGATATGTTGTTGATGTTTTATTCGGAATAAAATATGGGTTGATTAGATTTTAAATCATTGCATTCTGTTTTATTTGCATCCTCAGTGTCCAAACTTTTTGAGCATTTGACTTGTAAATAAATTAAAAAGAACAAAGCCATACACACCACTCATTCAGAACAAACATAAATGATAAAGTAAGTTAACAGATTACACGGAACTTGCTTATATTTCCTCACACATTTGGCAGTTTTCCATTTTACCATAAATTTTACAGCCCACTGCTGCCAGTCTTCCTTTCCTCAGTAATTTGTTCTTTAAACCTCACAGTCAAGATTTGAATTGAACTATCTTCTCTGTGACAGGATAGTCAATGTTTCCAACATGCTTTGGCAATAATCCACCACATACTTTGTCTTTTCTTCTTAGGCAAAGTTTTTCTTCTTAGTAACTTCCAGCTAGTTTACTTAAGACCTATGTTTTTCCTCTTGGAAAAAAAAAAACATAAAACAGTGTTAGCTTACTACCCTTACATTTGGATTTAATAAAATTATTTTTAATTTATCAATATGACCGACACACCGTGCTGTGACAGCCTTGTTTGAGCAGATAGAAGAAGTGACACCTATTACTTTGCCAAGTTACAGTTTGAAAGGTGATGATGTTAGGAGCACCATCTATCTCTGTTTCAAATTACATTAGTGAATTCTATCTTCACTCTGATTATGTGTCAATTTCTAACTATATTAATGAAATAACTGGTGATTGGGGTATTACACAGAGCTGAACTACTGCCAAGTAGCCTTCATGGAACAGAAGATACGTTAGCAGTGGTGAGATTAATTAACATGATAGTCTTGTAATAATTTAAAACTTTTTTACAGCTTTTAGTGTAATATTATTGGTAAAAAAATATTCCCTATTACATTCAGATAGCTACATTTGGGAAAATATAAATCCCCTTTACAGGTACTAAAACTTTTATAGGTACTAGCATAGTCCTAGATCTACATCTCAGCCTACCAGCTGATGATGCTGCCTGTCTGGTCTCCTCCAACTCAGCCATGCTGTGCAATGGTCAGTTATAAAGATAGGGATGATCTAGAACAAGGATTAATTCTCAACAAGAGTAGTGAGCTTAAATGTCACATGCATATTGAAAGTATCCAAAAGGTTATGCTGCCACTTTCTATCACTTCTAATAACATTAGAAATGTAACTAAGAGTTAGCAACATCGTATCTTGACATGTCGTCAGTTGGTAATATGATGCCAGTGCTAGCTAAACCTCGTTCTCAGTTCAGAGATGCTTGGTAGCCACTGTTGTGATCAAATAACTAATAAAGAAGGGCAGCTAACCTGCACACATAGTCATGGGCTTTTGACGTGATAAATGACCCAGGCCAGAAATCAATTAATTCTGAGTGAGGCATTGTGTGCTGGGGAGATCCTTTGTACTGTATACTGCAAATGCAGTGCTACATGTGACTGCAGTATACTGAGAGTCACCACTTGAATGCAAGAGCTGTGAACAAGCATAAAACATACACACACACACACATATACATACAAAAAAAAACTTTCTGGATGATGGACATGTGGAGCCTTGTGTGATGTGTGGATAAATTAAACTGTTAAACTACAATTAGTTCTGAGGCAAAACCCAATTTTTACATGCAAAATATCTTTAAACCCATATGAATGTTTTCTGGCTGGTTCCTGTAATCTTACGTGGAGCATATCATCTAACTTGCCCAGCGGATTCAAGCCATTGCACTGATTTTGCTCAAGATTTGTGATGGAACACATAAAAAAACTCAAAATTTTATGGACATATTAACAAGGTTAAAACCTAATTGTATAATCAGAGGGACCTTAAGTACACCGAGTCCCCTGTCAAGTGTTCCTTTATTTGAAGCCTCACACATTCTCTGACAGGATGACCATGTCTAGCAATCCCTCCCTTTAAGTCTTTATCCACCATCTAACCCGGAGTAAAGATCAAGAACTTATTTCCAGGTTTTGCTTTAAATGAAAATTTAAATCTTTTACAACTTATACATTTTAGCAGTTTAATAGTGCAACCCCATTTCTATAGAAAGCTGAGACACTGTGTAAAATTAAAAATTAACACAGAATACAATGACTTGCTAATCTAATAATCCCTTATTTCATTCCCAATACAACATAAACAACATATCAGATGTTGAAACTGAGACATTTTACTATTTAATGGAAAATATGAACTCATTTTGAATCTGATGCTGAAACACATGTATTAAAAGTTAGAACAGGATGCTTCAGATGTTGTGTACTGGTGAAA
>CM047990.1:4900885-4913457 GCA_026261665.1 Melanotaenia duboulayi | reverse complement strand
GTACAGATGTAAAAGCTGCCCACACCATAGACACTAATGCAATCCCATCCCATAGGAGATGCAGCTTCTCAACTGTCCACTGATAACATGCTGGATGCTCACTCTCCTCTTTAGTCTGCAGGACACATGTTTCCAGACGTGATTTACAAATTTTGATTCATCTCGCCACAGAAATGATTTCCACTTTGTCTCAGAGGTCCAGGGGAGATGACAGCATTTCTGGATCATGTTTACACATGGCTTCATCTTTGCATGATAGAGCTTTACCTGCATTTGTGGATTTCAGGGTGAGCTGTTTTTACACGGTGATTTCTGAAAGCCTTCTTTAGTCCTAGCATTGTTTTCCGTAGAGAATCATATCTAGTTTTAATGCAGTGCTGCTTGAGGGCCGGAAGATCACCAGAATCCAGTTTTGACCCTCAGTCTTGTTCCTTTAACATAAAGATTTCTCCTGACTAACTGAATATTTTGATGATAATATACACTCTAGATGGTGGGATCTTTTGATTTTACAATTTTACAGTGAGGAAATATTTTTAATTGTTTCTCAACGAAGTTTGTCTCGGATTGATGAACCTCTGTTCAGTTTTACATCTGAGAGGCTCTTCCTCTCTGACATGCTCCTTTTTTACATCATGTTACTGACCTGTTGCCAGTAAATTTAATTACTGTCAAATGCTCCTCCAGTTCTTTTTGGTTAACTTTTTAGACATTTTGCTGGAGTCAAATTGAAAAATATTTTCCATTAATATTTAAATGTTTCACTTTCCACATCTGATTTGTTTATGTTCTATTGGGAATAAAATATAATAAGATGAGATTTGCAAATCATTGCACAGTGTTTTTATTTACATTTTACTTAGTTTCCCAATGTTTTTGGAATTGAGCTTGGATTTTGATATTTCTGTCTGGTAACACAAACTCGAACCTCAAAAGAAAACTTTCATGTTTGAAAAGTATGGGGGGAAAAAATATGTAAATATATATATGTATGTATATGTAGAATGTTGAACTGATGCATTATAAATAATTTAGATTGTGAGATGATGATTGAAAATATTTAAACATTTCTAATAAGTTTTTACTGTTGTATTTACATGTTATTGCAGGCTCTGGCAGCTATAAAATAATTGACTGTTTGCATCTGCTTTATAGAAAAAGCAAAAGTCTGTAAATGTAGACTGCATGGGCATTTTATTCCCCAATTATAGTTCCAAGTTCATTCCAAGTATAAAAGTCCCTGTCTTTTTGGAAATGACTTTGGTCTGATGTAGACAGGTTCCACTTAAGTGCTTTAAATCATCTCATCTGTATCACACAGAGCAAGGGGAGGAGGGCTGCTGAATGGGATGGTAGATATGTGGATGAGGCACTGGGGTGTGGGGGCGGGTGTGGATGAGTGGGAGGGGGGGTACTCATCTTTTCCTTATCTGCCATGTAGTCCAATCGATAACTAGGACATCTAGATAAGGCCTCGCAAGCCGTGTGTACACACA
Organism: Melanotaenia duboulayi; assembly: GCA_026261665.1. NCBI lineage: Eukaryota > Metazoa > Chordata > Actinopteri > Atheriniformes > Melanotaeniidae > Melanotaenia > Melanotaenia duboulayi. The sequence continues at coordinate 4,911,961 of CM047990.1, read as the reverse complement.
GTTATTCCACTGTACCACTGAAGGACACACGCACACAAAAAATGCACACACAGCTGCATAGAAGACGAAGAACACAGTACATCTAGCACACACACTTTTGCACACACTTAAATGTAAATTCACACTCCCCCCCTCTTTGCTCTATCCCACCATCTACTGCCTCCTAAATCACTCTCTCCCAGCAGTCTCAGCTCAAAATACATGTTTGTTAGAGGTCTGTGAGTTACTACTGCAGCTCCCTGCACCCTGCCCATCATTTTGCCACAGAGCTTGTCGCTAAGTTGTGGCGTTTACACTTGATTGACCAGCAAGTATTTCCTCTGTTGAAGGCACATCTGCTTTCTCCATCCACTCTCCAGCCGTTAGGGTCCCAGAAGGCAGTGTTAAAGTAGGGAACACTGCAGCTTTATACAACATTACGAACCAGCTATAATCTGGTTCTGACGTGACCCCGAGACCCTGCAGAGAATAAAAGAGAGGAGGGTGGGGAGTTAGGACTGAAGAGATGTGCAAGTCTTCCTTTATTCCTGTTTATAGGTAAGAGAATATCGACTGTATTCCACTCGCATACTGTACGTTGGACTCACTTGACATTTTTAATCTCATTTTGAAGGTACTAAGGCCACATCTCGAAGGAGTTCTTTTTGATCTCATTCTGAAATTCAGAGCAGCTCTTACTCTTTCTCTATACAACCTCCTTGTCTTTATATTATGGTGCAGCCTGTGTGTGTTTCTACGCAGATGGTTGGGCGCAGGCTTGTGTGTAAGTGTGTAAGCATTTGTGTGTGAGTGCAGCAGGATGACTGGCCAAGGTCTTTGAACACTAAGACCTGGATGAAGGATTGAAAGGCCCCTTGAAGCCCCCTGGAAGCCCCTTCAGCCTAGGCTGACACCCTCCAGGGGCAGAGGAGCTATAGGGAAGGGAGATCAAAACCAGAAAGAGGAGGCCAAGAGGTCGAAGTAAAAGCGAAAGATCCGGGGAGCATCTCCAGTCCAAGGAAGTATCTGTGGTCTCTGCAGAATATCTAAAAGGGTCAGTGCAGGGAGCAAAGAAGGCATTGAATCTGGGAAGAGTGTGCTGCTGTAAAATGCCGGCTACTCCTGAAGAAGGGGATGAAACTTTACCCTGAGGGCGAGAAGCCGGGTCCAGTGGCACCCAATTCCAATGATGCAAGAGCTCCAAATGTTTTCAGACGCCTGTTGAATCCTGAATTCTGAACTTTTCGGCCCCAGTATCCGTTCGACCCGGTGATGGTTTCTGTGGAAGGGGCAACGATGAAGAAGAGATGAAGGAAGATTCTGTCCTCATTTCCTTTGGCCTTTTCTTAAAGTATTTTTTTAAAGCGCAAACATTTTAAAAGCCTCTTTCAATTGCCTCCCACTCACTACTTTACAATTCAACAAGAAACAATTAAACAAGAGAGTAGCCGTACCCATGACACAGAAACAATGAGGTACTGTGATGGCAATCAATAACAAGTCTGAGCTTCACCACTCAGGGTCAGTGAACTTAGCAGCACACTCTGCTGGCTAATGGTCATTGAATGCTGGTTTGAATGAATTGCTGGCTGAATCCTGTGGTAATAATCTTTAATTCCTCTCCACAATTAGTGTGCCCTCTCCCCATCCATCATGTACCAAAAACAGGCACCTGGGGCAGACAGGGATACAAACCAAAAGAGCATTTGAAAAAAATAACTATTCATCCATTATTTCAGTAAACAAATCTACAATATGATGAATATTTTGCCTGTAATCAGCTGAACTCTCTTCGAGTCTGTGGATTTTGCTCATCTGTCTTTCTTTCTCTCTTCTAACCTTCATCAGTCCAGTGTAGAGCAGCTGAAGACACATATGGGCATTGATTTTCGCCCAGAGCCATGTGGGCTGAACTCAAACAGAGGTTGTCAGAAGAGTCAGCGAGAGGGGAGAGCGAGAGAGAAAGAAAGTAAGAAAGAAAGACAGAAGGGAGGATGGAAACCTCCCTGAATGAGTATCTGACAAAAAAACAAGGTGCCGGCTTGACCCTCACCACCTTAAACATGTGGAAGTTCTAAAAGGAAAAGAATGCTGAAGCAATCGGCAGAACAACAGGAAGGAGGCAAACATACAAAACAACAAAAAGAAGATGCTTTCATTTCCCCATTTTGTGCTCAGCTTTTTTTTTTTTTTTTTTTAAATTTTCAACAAAGAAATTAATGCCCACTTCGAGTCTGTCTGTTGGGCCACAATCTGTCGACATGCTTTGATGTGCTCATTGTAGCTGCCTGTGAAGTCCTGTACGCCAAGTTCCTCTAACAAAGAGAATAAAATAGAAGGATAAAGAAAGACGAGAGAGGCCTGTTTTTGTATTTGGCGAGGCACTGCTTGTATTCCTAGAGGACATTCTGCCCTCAGCTCTCCTTCCTCTCATTCCCGTTCTGCTCTCCATCTTCCTCTCTTCCTTCTCTACACTGCTGGTCCTTGTTGGAAAGTAAGTGCTTTTAATGATCAAACAGGTAAATCTCATTTTTGTTTGATGTTTATTTATGTCTTTCTGGATCCCTGCTGCAGTCTTCCCAAGACCCCACACAGGTTTGTTCTTTCTCCTTCCTTCTCCTAACAGGTAGTACACCAAGCATGAAAACGAATATTGCCAAGATCAAAAAAGTTCTTCTAAAAACACTTTTTAAAACAATAAGTAAATAAATAAAACCTACTTGTTGGCTAAATAAAATCTACATTTAAAAAAAAGAGCTATGGCATAGCACGTGAGGCAGCTGTGAAGATTTTAGTCATTGCCAAACCTTGACGATTGTGGTATTTATGCTTCTGGTGACAAATCAGCCACATGTCTAATATATGATATGGCATGTGGATTTCAGTCAATGAAACATTTGGTTTTCAGTTTTCTGTGGAAGATTTTGCTTGTGTTGTTTCTCCTGTCTGTTTAGATCACTGATAACCTCAGACAGGTTTCATCATTAGTTTCAAAGGTGAGCTTTATTACAGAGAAACTACTGAAAGAGGTTGTTCCACATTATTAAGCAAGTCCCAGTTTCCAAACACTATATGATCAGAAGGATTTGTTCTGCAAATGAAGTGTGTAATTGGTGCAATTTTTGGCAGAAAAAAAATGCATAATTTTCAGAGATCAGCTGCTAAAATCCACTGATGAGCAGCATGCAGACATTTGAAGCTGCTGGTGAACCTCTTGGTCAGGATACTCCAGAGGCTGCTGTTATGCATAAAACTGTATTTGGGCCTCCCTTAACCAATGATCACAGAGAGAAACATTTGCAATGGGCTCAAAATACATGACAACTAATTTTATTCACTGATAATTGCTGTGATACACTGTGTGGTCCAGATGGATGGAGTTCCGGATGGTCACCATGTCTCAACAAGGCTGCCACATCAGCAAGGTGGTGGATTTAAGATGGAATAATAGAAAAGGAGATGGTAGGACCCTTTAGGATGTCTAAATGTGTCAAAACGACCTTGGTTTAAGCCATTCCATTTCTAACTAACCATTTCTTGTCATAGTATAAAAGGAAGAAGCTTTGCTTCTGCAGTAAAGGCAATGTTCCATCCTGCACTGCAGGAATAATAGTGGCTGCTATGGGTATAGAGCAAGAACAACTCATGGTGGGGCCACCATCATCTCTTGACCTCAACTCTACTGGGAATCTGTGGAGCATCCTTAAAATGAAGATCTGTGAGGGTGGGCCTGCAGTAGACCTCCAAATAAAAGCATTGTTTCCTCCTCAGAAACTATCCTTCCAACTTTAATAATTAAAGAGCTGTTAACACATTAACATGAAAAATGATCTGGAAATTTTTTTGTTTAATTTGTTTATAGAAAATTGATCTACTGTATGTAAGGAAAAATTCCCAAAACAGCATATGCATAATAATTTGGAATACTGGAAATTGCATGGCCAGAGCTATTTTATGTCTTATGATTTATAGCTCATGTCAATAAAATCTTAAATTGTGTTTATATTTTAAAATAATCTGAATGTAGAAGCTTGCCACTACGTGGTGGAAAGCCCCTATAGCCCTCTGGTCTCCAACAATCCTGGAACGAATACAAAACAAAAGTTGTCTACCAAAGGTTTCAGAAAACTAGTACAAAATATAAAGTTTAAAGCTGTTAAAATGTTCAGTAAACCAAAGGTCACTGCTGTATTTGACATTTCCTGTCACCTTTACAGATATTTGGTCATTTTAGCATGTTTAAGACAATTTTTACATTTAATTTTGAGTTTTCAAAAACCCTTTTTAATGTGGTCAAATTTGAATATAAGTAGCACGACATTAGGTTATTTGCCACCGAAAAGACAAAGCAACACTGGTAAAAATGTCAGTATATGAACATGGGAAATCCTGGTTAACCATAAGAAATGTTCCACATTTAAAGCTGTACTCATTATTGGCTGAGTCTGGAATTGAAAACTTTCAATCCACAAGCCATTCCCTACTGTATCTGGAAGGGTTTCCAGGACTCAGATTGCATTGTGACAGGGATCAGAAGCTTTAAATCCCAGATACAGCTGAGCAGACCTTCATTCAGAGCATGTTTTGTTTCCAACTGTGAACAGGGATTGCATGCCTCGGATACAGACTTTTTCACTGAGTGTAAAATTTGCATGTGACCTAGATTGTGCATGTAAGAATTTTCTGCTTTAAAATGACCATGGACCATTTTGTCCCCAAAAATCCTCAAGTTATATACTTTTGTAATGTCTTTTTGTCTGATTTGTTAGATGAAGGTGAAAGTTCAAGAACTTGTGAGTCCATCCATCCATCCACCCATCCTTCCATTGATTATATATTATACATATACTATTTCCTCTCACTCTTCTGAATGGACACCTAGACATTATCAACCAGCCAAGAGTAAAATCTCTCCATATGCTCCTGGGTCAGCTTGGAGGCCTGCTCCCACTGAGACATGCCCTAAACAACTCCCTGGAAACGCATCCAGAAGGAATCCAGACTAAATGCCCGAACCACCTTAATTTACTCTTTGCAATGGGAAGGGGCAGAAGCTCTCCTGAGCCCCTTTCAGATGACCACGTAGGGGCTGGAATGCACAATTGAAAATGTAAATTAAAAACAGGTGCAATGATTTGCAGATCTCACAAACTTGTGCCACCTGCAGGCTTACAGATCACTGGCTCCCACTTTTTAGTGATCAAATGTGTACATAATATAGTCTCTAGTTTTTTTTAACAACAAGCAATGTCTGGAAATGGTTCCATGCCAAGGCTTGGATAATAATGGTTACATCAAATGGACACAAACTGAAATAAAAACCATGTCCTAGCTTTTAATCCTTCATGTTTATACATGACCTAAGATAGAAAACTCTGCAGTTGCAGGCCATTTAATGGTTGTGGTTATACATAACTAAAATAACCCCTTATACTGTACTTTTCCAGAGCAAAATTAATGCTTGGAATATGTATTTGTCCATAAAACACTGATTAAGAGTTAAACATCCCCACACAGAGTGATACTGAAGTGGTAACTGCAAGTCTACTTCTGCTTAGCTAGATTTCTGTTGTTTGAAATCAATCACCGCCCTCAAACTGAGAGAAGCTCACACATCCTTCCTTTCACATCAAAGGTGAGTCTGTGTTGTGTAAGCCTGTTCTTATTCTGTACACTTGACCTTCTGGCACCAAGGCCCAGTTATGGCTGATAGAGACAACAAACAAGAGTGATCTCTATCTCCCAGATCATTACGCAACAGACGCTGAGGAAAGCACAGAACAGAAATAGCCAGAGGGCAAGGTGGACGGCCTGTCGTCAGAGCTCATCTTTCATACAGCGTGTACACCTGCATGCTGACACGCTTGCGTACACACACATGCGAATAATGCATCATACACAGGCTTGCAAGTACTCCTGGGGTTGTACACTTACAGTAGTTGCACGGACCTATAGTACATGAGGTGCTGATGCTGCAGGTAAAAACTTAATCTGCATATTTGAACTCAACTGGAAAGGTAAAAGTGAAAAAAATAGATCAAATTCTAAAAACCTTGACACTTATGCAGACTCTAAAGTACATGGAGCCAAGCTCAAAAGAAGGCCTGAAAAAGCTGACCTTTTAAAGAACGACTGTTTAATCAGCAATCAGCAACATGGCAACATGCATACAGGAGCTAAATAGTATGCAAGGATTTTGTTTGAAGCATACTGTATGGGGTGCCTACCACTAGGCTCTATTATTAACTATACTGGTCATTTGTACAATTTGAACAATATTACTTGCAGTAGTAATATATAGTTAATTTTGGGCAAGGAAGCAAATGAAAGGTTGAAATTCTGGTGCTTTATTGAGGACATCTTAATGACTTCAACGTGAACTTGGAGCTCAAGCTAGCTCAAGCTGGACAGTTTCTAGGTTTGGCTGTTGGTGAAAATGGTGTTCCCCTCCAATGGTGCTGGCTCAGAACATGTACTTAAAGTTTTGGAAAGAAAAAAACACATCAAAAGAGCCAAGAGCAACAAACCAGCTTGCAACAACCCATACCTACTTGAATAACTTTAGCTGTGCATGCACAAACGTAAGTTGTCCACACTAATCACAGACAGTTTTTGCTTTGACGCATGTATGGTCATTATTTTGTTCAGTTAAGTTTTCTTATTGGATCTCAGATCAGTTGGTTTGGGACAATGGTGTTCAAATCAAGAGAAAGGAGGCCTGCTGCAAGAAAATAAGACCAAACTCCAATTAGGGCTATCCTTTTATTATATTTCTGTGCAGACATCAGCAAGTAACACCATTCTGTTAGGAGTTAGTGATTTGTTTATTAGGCACTGCCACTGGCTGGCCAGTAACCAACCATCAAAGACTTTGCCCCAATACCACAGAGCCATCACTAAAATAAAGCTGAGTTTCTTATTTCTCCCCCTTTCGTTCTCTCTCTCACACCGCCATCTCTTATTCCTTCCCTCAGGGTTTGTCTATGAAATTAAAATAAAATGAACGAAGCTCCCTTTGAAGAATGGACAGATAGAGAGAGGGCTAAAACGACAGAATGAGAAAGAAACAAGGGGGAGGAGTGAGCAGTTGGGGGCCTTGTGAAGGCAGGGCGAGCAAGGGCCAGAGTGGGACATGGAGAGAGAGAAATTTGATGGGCTGGGGGGCAAGCAATGCGAGCGCAATTAAAAGTGCACACACCGGCAAAATTCTGGGTGCTTTCAATGCAGAGTAGCCGCAGACCTCTTCGGGGAACTCATCACACTGAAGCCGTTTGTTTGAAGATGTGGTAGGCTCAGCTAACTGATGGTTTATAACAGTCCAGGAGGTGCTGAAGCTCTCTATTAGGCCTCTTTGAACCCCCTATATTTATTTTTCCCCCTTTTTTTTCTATACTTGATCCATTACTTAATAGCTGGCAGTGGCCAAGTATTCAGATTAGTGGGTCAATTTCAACAATGTTTGAATTGATTTCTTTTTTTACTTTTTGAGAGCTATCCTACTTTCAGCCACAACACAAGTAATGAGTCCTAAAACTTAGGGAACCATGCTTTTGTTGCACGTCCAGTGGTACGGACAGATGATTTTTAATCTGTTATTGGAGCGAAGCAGACACAAGACATGTTGTTTGACTGGCAGCTCTCATCCGAATGACAAGCCACCGGCTGCGTACCAATAACACTCTCCCCACTGCAAACGCCCCCTGCTGGCTTGGACATGATACTACATCCCATCAACCTAACTTGATAATACATAATGTTAATCCCTGCTCTTTAGGCAATATTTCTAAGCAACCTAAAATAAACATGCAAAGACTTTCAGATTACCATGGGATCAGGCTGAGATAGAAGAGACTTTGAGACAAAGAAAATCCAGAGAGGTCAGCTTGAATTAACGTTATCATTGAAGGATTCCAATGGTGATGGCTTTTCACTTGACTAACCCTTTTGTCAGTCAGAGGGTATAAATCCCTTTCTGATGCCTTTTCAAGCTGTTGACCCAACCAGTTATCACAAATAGTCTCCCTTTGGGGTTATTGGTTGCTGCACCAACACCAAGACTCAGTCAAGCAACTGCTTAGAAACCCCAAGGATGTAATGAAAATTATTATATTAAATAATATGAATTAATTTAATTTAATTTATCAGTATCAGGTTCAAATAGTAATTTTAAATATAGTTTTGGATAATTATTATTTTTGTTGGCTAAAAGTATAGCTAAACGAAGTGAAGTGAACCCAAGCGGAACACAAATGTGGCCATTGGTACAAGCAGTATTAGCTGGAGTACTCGGTCACCAAGGACTGTGTGTTTTGCTTTGCATGCAAACATTTTGCTCACGGAGGTCTCCAATTTTGCAAAGAAACCGCATTTATCCAGGATGGATGTAGCACCAGGATTAAAGCTTTACAGTTATTCCACACACACACAGTGCTGGCCATGAATATGCAATAGATGCATGGACTGAGTTCAAGCTGAGGAAACAGAGTGGCTCAAAAAAAAGCAATGGACTCAGCGAGGGACATTCAAAAACTTGCTGTGGAAGCATGAAGTTAGACTGCATGGCAGAGCGTTGCACAGAAAAGACAGGGAAAATGAAACACCTGACACCTGAGCTTTACTGAACTTTTACATGTCATCAGAAAATTTGACAAAACTGTTGCAACACAAAGCAAAAGTTTTTCTTCCTTCTCCGTCCACACAAGGATGCATTTATTGATCTGGACAATTTTTGTGTATTTCACTCAGCTTTTCTTATTTACGATGCGTCAAAGCATATATGAGGAGCCCTTGATGAGCAAGAGATCATCAATACTTTTGCCATGAACCACAACAAGAGATGGATTATTCTGCTCTGACATTAATTGGTGAGTAAGCTCCACCCGCCCTGACTGTAGTTTGTATGTATTTTTGCTTTGGAACATCGAAATCCAGAGTTACTACAGTCAAAAAGTTCAGTTTTCCACTGTGTAAGGTTTAGGCCATAATAACCTTTATGTAGTATTTATAATAATAATATGAATAGGATGCTCTTACTTGCCTTCTTGGTATAGTAATTTACTATTTTATTTTGAAAACATATCAGCAACTCCTTACTGTCACAAAGCAACTATAAAGCTACTACAGAAAGAAAAAAAAAACTCAACATGCCTTCTCTGAGTCTACAATGCCATAAGGATTTGTGATAGGACAGCCCAGTATGGTTTAGGCCAGTTTATTTGGTTAATTTGTGAATGGGGGGCTCATCATTACAGCCACATGTCAGAACTGATCTGTAAAGGGGCCCCAAATCACATCAGCAGTGTTATCCACATCACTACATTCATATATATCCACATCATCTAACTGTTTGAGTCATTATTTAGATGATTCATTAGTAATAATAAAAAAATGCTTAACCTTAGCTGAGAAAACCAACAGAATGTTTCAAATGCTTTTGTGACAGGGCTAAAAAGTGCAGTTCTTTTATTAGTTCATATCATGGGTTGTATGGATTTTTACATGCTTGGTATTCGTTGCCTTCTTATAGTTATTTACAATATGTATTCTGAGAGTTTTATTTAGCATAACGTGTGTTTTTACTAACCACCCTTGAAGGCCCCAAAAGCAGATTCGTGACTAAGTGAGGACACGTGTGACCCCCGTGCAGGATTTAAGTGGAGGCAAGGGAGATGCAGAGAAGGCATACTAATGGGAACACTGAGCAGCAGTCCAGGAGCTGCATTTTTGACTACACCACGGTCCACACGTTCACATTGGTCATTAATCTGTTGTCTAACATAAATGTTTTGCTGGCGCTTAAAGAAGCACCATTGAAATTGGCAAATTTTCTCAGTGAGGCACCCTATAACGATGGCAAACACAGCATTCATCTTGCATCCTACCTGTATTCTGAGTTCTTTCCAGTTAGTAAAAGTCAGTCTGCTGTTATCTTTTGCTCTGTCCCTTTCTCTCCTTGTTTCCCTTGCTTCCTCTGAGAATGTCCTCTTTTGTTTCTTTGAATCAGCCATGGTGCACATTCAAAACTGCCAGTGTGTTGATATCCAGTTGCTAGTGTGTGAGGTGATACATGAAGCGAAACTCGTTGTTGTAAAGTGCACTTTCTTAGTCTAGGAACACTGCTGGACAATGAGGCTCCATGCATAATGAATATCACTGTGCTTTCAAAATGAGTCAGAAACATATATTTTTAAGGTCCAAAATTTACATAGTGCTATTTCAAAAAGGGGATTCATTAAGATGCACAACATGTAAGTGGTTACATGGGTGAAATATCTCACTTTGACGTGTTCTACTTACTGTAAGTCTTAAAAACCACCTTGGACTTAACTGGTGCTCAGCAACACTGATGCTTACTAAGGTATATGTTTACAACAACTATATCTTTCCAACTGCTCTTGACCAAAATCTTTCCTCTGCTGGGGAAATATAAGATGGACAAGATGTTATAGCCAAAAGGAAACATGATAGTCAGAGCATGTTGAGTATAAACACACTTCATAACTTGTTTTCCTGTTTATAAGCACATCTGTGATTTTGAAAAGCTGTTGCAAAGATGCACTTTTGTGTTTGCATGTGTTTGTGTGTATGTGTATCTCACAGTCTACACACCTACACAGTAAAACCCTGTCATTTTTCAATAAACATACAAATATTTACACTTACTGGCCATTTTTCTATTAAGTACACCTTGCTGGTACTGGGTTGGAGCCCTTTTTTCCTTCAGAACTGATGTTCATGCCTCATGGCATAAAGTCAACAAAGAGTTGGAAACATTCTTCAGATGTTTTGCTCCATATTGACATGACAGCATCACACAGTGTCTTCCGATTTGTCAGCTGCATCCATTATACAAATCTTTTATTCCACCACATTCCAAAGCTGCTTTATTGGATTGAGATCTGGTGATGGTGGAGGCCATTGGAGTCCAGTGAACTCATTGTCATGTTCAAGAAACAACTTGGATTTGAGCTTTGTGACATTGTGCATTATCCTGCTGGAAGTAGGGTCTGTGTACGTTCAGGCAATTTTTTTTTGTTATAAACCAAAATTGACAAACCAAATTTTTCTGTTTTGCTTTTTTTTTTTTTGTTTGTTTGT
>CM047990.1:4850637-4873519 GCA_026261665.1 Melanotaenia duboulayi | reverse complement strand
AATAATTTTATGCTTTATATGACATGTTTCTGATTATATCAGCCTCATAGGAGTAGTTGAATATTTTTGACCAGTTTCAGTCCAGCATTCTCCATCACCGACATGGCTAAACAAACAACTACAGATAGACGGCTAACAGCTAGCAGGTGGCTAACACAGAGTTTCTACAGTGAGGAGTGAAATTTACAGACTCAACTGTTTACGTAAAAATCACTTAGTAATGAAGACATGAAGCCAAGAAACGTTCAGAGTAAACATACTAGCTTCATTTATATTGCACCTTCTTGCTGTGATGCATGTTCACCTTATTCTGTCTTTCTGTACTTTATTCTATAACAAGAGCTGCTGTAACAAGTGAATTTCTCCACTGTGAGACAATAAAGTCTAATCTAATCTAATCTAATCTAATCTAATCTAATCTTCATAAAAGCTTGCTAGCATCAACGTTAGCTGTTAGCATTAGGTATTTAACATGTCCAATATATAAATAATTACCAATTATAATTACCATCTATGAACAATTTACCACATACTTAGATTCTTCTGGTCTGAAGTTAGTCCACAGCCTCTGAAGCTGAGCCTCTTTTTGGAGTAATTTGTTGAAGATTCCTGGTTGACTTGTCCAGGTTTCGTAAAGCAGTCCGCTTTGAAGTGACTGCCGCAGACCAACATGTATTTACTGCAGTGTTTCCCTTAAATATAAGTGGATCCAGGTAGCTTGTAATTCCTCAGATTCTGGCAGTTTACATAGTGACGTAGGCTCTTTACTACAGTCAGCCACAAAACAGTTTCAGTTTGCAGCCTTCTTTGTTCCTATTGCTCTGCTGGCTGAAGATGGTGGGGCGAGCAAATCAAGTAAAGACATGGGCAGGGTTAAAGAATCAGCTGGGGGAGTTTACGCCCCAGGTTGGATGTCACGACTGGGGAGAAATTACTTCTTTTCTTAAAACTTAATATGAAATTCAGATATACCCTAACCGTGTCCCAGGGTTGTTTTTTATAGGAGTTTTGGGTCTGTTAGTGACCACAAGAGACACTTCTAAGCACTTAGAAAATGTTTGCATATGTCCACTTTTAAACATGTTTTTAACCATTTTATTTGATTTTTTTAGCCAAATGTAAACTAAAATAGAATTGGGGAAAAAAACACAGTTTACTTTAAGTAATATTTAAAACGGCTTTTACTAATGAACCTTAGAAGGAGACATGTAAGCAGAACATCATCCCAAAACAATGCTTCACCCAAGGTCTGCAGTTTGTGTGTGTTCTTTATTATTCTACAGCTCAGGAATGTTTCAAATTGGTCAACCAACAGATAGTAGATGAAGCTTGACAAAATATGACTANCATTCTACAGCTCAGGAATGTTTCAAAACAGAAAGTAGATGAAGCTTGACAAAATATGACTAAATGTTTGTATACTTGTAGAACAAAGAGTGGCTGGAACATTTTCTACCAAAATCATCAAAAATATGCATATTAGATAATAAATATCAAGCACCACCAGGTTTCACGGATATAGGGCTAGCAATAAAGGCAATTTAATAAATGATCATGTTAAGCTGAAATGTGTAATCTGTGGCCAGGGATCACTAACTGTGGACCTCTTGAGCCAGTGCCCTGCAGGTTTTCAACGTTTCCTAGCATAAACACACCTGATTCAAATAATGGGTCGTTAAGAAGCTTGTGCAGAACTTGACAACAAGCTGTTGGATAATCATTTAATTAAAACCAGTTGTGATGCAGCATAGTAACCCTGCAAGACATTGGCCCAAGAGGTATGGAGTGGATGATCCCGGATCTGTGGCTATTCAACTCCAGCTCTTGAGGGCTACTGTCCTACAGGTTTTAGATGCTTCTTTGCTCCAATACGTCCTATTTAAGTTACAGGGATAAAACAGCTTATTGTGAATTTCTGTACAATTAGCCATTAATTTGAGTGAGGTGTGTTGAAGCAGGGAAACAACAAACCCTGCAGGACACTGTTCCTTAAAGGACCTTGCGTTGAAAAGCTTCGATTTATGGGTACAGGTGCAAATGTGGTTCCTATTTACTATAAAAAATAACAACCAAATACAATAAAATGGAAATATTTTGCAGATAAGCACATGTTTTCTGGTATAATAACTTCCCACCTCAAGATACATAAATAAATAAATAAAAAGTTTTCTAAAATATCAATTTTAATTTTTAATTTTAATTTTTTAATAAAAAAGATTTTGAAGTTCTTTTACCTTTTGAGGAGGTAGATTTCGAGTTTTTCTTTTCTTTTTCCCAACACTTTTTCTGACAGCACAATTCAACCAAATGGGATGTAAAGGCCTTGCTCAAGGGCTCAAGTTGTAATGACTTGCTTCCCCACCTGCTGCTCCTGGGATCAGACCAGTCACTGTTACTCTGTGCAAATTTTTTGCTTTTCTCTATTTCACTCAGTTCTTTGTCTTCCAAATGTATGCATTCAAATGTAAATCATTGTGGAGGAAAGCAGAAAAACGCAAAATTAAGAGATTGGACAAAGAATTCAACAGGAGAATGTGTGTATGTGTGTGTGTGTGCCAAGTCATTTCCAGGAAAAAGTGTGTGCATATGGAAATGGAGTGGGGGGTTGTAATGTATTCAGGACAGGCCTGGCCAACTAGTGCTATCAAAGGGACCTGCCTGACGAACTGTAATAACTGGAAAATTATTTTGATAGCCTGAAACAATCTTGGATATCACAGAACTTTATTAAAATAATATCAAATCAAATTAGCCTGTATCCCCATAATGAATTAAGTAACAGGTTACGCCGATATTAATCTCCTGGCTGGCTCGCAGGCATGACGGCTTCAGCATTTAATCAGGGCTGCCGCGCTCTCTCTCTCTTTCCCTTACTCTCTCGCTCTCTCTTACACCACGGGAGGGTCTTTTAAAACACACACACACACACACACACACGCATCCAGGAGAAATCCTCGACAAGCCGACAGCCCCGTAGCTGTGCGGCGGTTAAGCAAGGAAGATTTCAAAAGGCAAACTCACTCTCTCTCCTCCCTTCTAAATAAAGAGGATGATTTTGCCCCATTTCCCCCTTCTCCCTCCCTCCATTCCGTCTTCGTCACTTGCCCCTGGTGAGGTTATTCAAGAGCACAGGAATCAGTGTCTCTAATGTGTGTGTGTGTGTGTGTGTGTGAGGGAGTATTCGGGTGAGGATGTGAAGAAGCAGGGTCTCAGGAGAGTTGTGATTAGCAGCTGACCCACAGGGAGAGTAATATGAACCTTTTTCCCTCTCACACTTCCCCATCCATTGCCTCCCCTCAACATACACACTCACACACCCAATACACGTCACAGTCCTCAAGCCAGACTAAAACACATTTAATGGCACATCTAACCAGCATGTATGAATCTACATCAAAGAAAAAGAAAAAATCTGTTTTATACCATATTCTATCCCAGAGACTCGCTGCTTTAGAAAAGCAGACATGACATAACACTTTCTGCTATGAGTACCTTGAAAGTAAACATTCAAAAAGTACTTCAGAGATGGCTTCTCAGAAATAGTTGCTCCCGAAGCTGCAGTCATATTGTTTCACCTACACAAACTTCGAAAATCTTTTAACTCTTCATCACAACCTCTAGTGTTCCTTTTTTTCATAATAAGAGGTGTCAGCATAGTAGAACATAGGAAGGGCTGGCAGTGTACCGAAGATCATCTACCTACTGCTAGATCAGTCATGTTTAATCTTTATTTGATTAAAATCCTATTTCGCTTTAAAGGACTGTGATGGACTGGTGAACCATCCAGCATGTACCCCATACTTCCCTGATTGTAGCTGGGATGGTCTTCAGCCCGACAAGCCTGGATTGGATAAAACAGGCAGAGAGAATGAATGGATAGACTTCACACTAATTTTAAGCTTTAAAATCTACTCATATTTAGCCAAATTATTATACCTGATTAGCCTGAGGCACCTAAACTACACGAACTCAGCCATGCCCCTAGAAAAATCTGTTTGAACATTTCTGATGGGTGGAGCACTGGTCAGGAGAAGGGTGGTAAAAGTGAGATTAGATTTTAAGTAAAATTGAGCTGATTATTTACTATTATTTTATTTAAAAAAAACTGTCAAAACAATGTTTACTTAGGAAGCTCTTGTATTTTATGGTATAAATCATTGCTGCACAAACACTTGATAATGAAAAAACTTCCTTTGAGCCACATCACCATGTTTATCAGGGCTTTCTCAGCACTATGACTTTTGCATCCTCTATATAAAATGTAAACAGTTTGGATGCTTCCATCCTGCCTTGTATCTACAGGTTGGGCTGCTCGTGGTGTAACAGTGTAACGGGATAGTTCCTTGGCACCTTTGGCCGTCCCTTGTGGGGGGTACTGTCATGATCTAAGTTTTTGGTTTATGTTTTTGTAGTCTTGAGTTTAATTCTTGTGTCCTTGTCTTATGTTTTAGCTCTTTCCCATGTGTATTCCATTTTGCTTAATGCATATACCTGGTTACTTGGTTTGATTTGGTCATTCACTTCACCTGCTCATCATTAGTCTGTGTGTGTGTACAATATATTCAATTTCTTTATAATCTTCCAGTAATTTCTTTTTCATCTTGCCAATTTATCCTTGTCTTTTTGCCTATAGTCTTGTACCTTCATTAAAATCTTGTTCCTGCACTAGTCTGCCTCCTGGCTCGTAAGCCTGAACTTTGGTCCTCTAATCCAGTGGTCCCCAACCCTGGTCCTCAAGGCCCTGCAGGAGGACCAGGGAGTAATTTGTTATCCTGCAGGTCCTAGATGTCTCCCTCCTGCAACACACCTGATTCAAATTAAACAGCTCTCTGACAAGCTCTGCCCAAGTCTGCTAATGAGCCATTAATTTGAGTCAGGTGTGTTGAAGCAGGGAAACTTTGAATGTCTGGAGGACAGTGGACCTAGAGGACCGGAGTTGGGGATCCCTGCTCTAATCCATGCTTCATTCCTGACATGTGGAACAAAATCTTAGGAATGTTTCCAATGTTGAATCTATGATACCAAAAGTTAAGGCAGTTCTAAAAAAAAAGGGGGTATATTCCTGCAGAGTAGACTTAGTAAAGTGACCAATGAATTTCCAGATAGAATTTGGGTGTTAGAAATAGTTGTATTCCTCATTTTCCCTTCTGCTGTCTTCGTACAGACCCTTCAGGAACTCCACTTAAACCTCACTTGATGAAGTTTTTAGTACCACAAGTTACATTTCTTCTTCTCCTTCACTGGAAGAGGTGTTTCTTTTTGTCTCTGTATTCAAATGTTTTTTCCCCCACATTCATAAATAGGCAGCAAATAACACTTTAGCTCAGCACACTAATTTGGTTTAGCAGGTGTTAAAAGGCCCTGCTACATACATGACATTAGCATATGTCCCTTCTTTGGAAGTGTGGATACATATAACAGGCTTAAATTATATTTAATTTAAATTATATTATATATAAAAACTTAAATTATATCAAATGGATTCAGCTCTATTCAGCCTTTTTAACAAGTAGACAAAACTGGTATGTTAGACGTCTGACACAATGGTGGGACTTCCAATGTACACTCCTGAGCTCAGTCTCTGAAGTGCTGCTTATAAAGAGGTTAAAGGAGAGTCCCACTGTTCCTTTTTTCCTTCCTTCCACCACCTCTTCTCATTCTGCCCTCTCTTAACTGTTGTCGTCCACCTCAACCCCCCCCCTTCTGGCTGATATTGCTGTTGCTTTCTTCTTATCTGTCCTCCGCCTGCCGTCTTTCTTTCTGTACCCCTCCCCTCCTTCTTGTTGTGTTGCCCAGCGGACTGCGCCACACAGCTCACCTCAGGGTGGGAGGGATGGCTGGGACACTAAATCTTTTGATGCAGTCGTTTGTGGCGATAGCATCTGAACTCGCAGCGCCTTTGCCAGGCAGCGCTGACAGATGTAGCAGGACCCTTCCACAGCTCCGAGCTATTGGATATCTATTACTGCTTGTGTTCTGTGTGTATCTGTGTGTGTGCCCAAAAATATAAAAAAACAAAGATATGTGAGCTTGCATGTGTGACACTAAAGATGTGTGGCCTGTGTATGTGATGTATGTGACACATTTCATGAAGATATTTGTGTTTTACCTCTGTTTGGATATCACATGCACATGCACACACAAAAGAAAACAAAGCCATGTCATTCAAAATCTGATATTTATATTATATGAACCCATTTTTCCTATTAGAGTCGCAGCACTTAGAGAAGCTATAGTGAAATATGAAGCGCTTTATCTTGCAAACCAAAGTACATTCATTCCTGCACATAAGGACTTGTATGTCCTTGAACTCCTGCACTTCACAACGATACACCACACATACAGAATCCAAGCTTGGAGCAAACTCCCCTGTTTATGGTTTCAAAGAGTCACACATTTGGTCTGGAAATAGTTCTAAGACAGAAAGCGACAAAAAATGTCACAAGTTGATGCATTTCCTAAGTGTCCCTGAATCCCCTCAATGTCACAAATCCCATATCAGGGAGGAGGTACGCTGGTGTTTCTCCTGTTAAAAACATATTGATGGAAAATAACAGGCTCCTGCAGTGGAAAACAATTTGTTTTAAGAACACAAAGAAGGTGATTTAGAGCCAATCAGGTGAGAGAAAGTTAACTGGGACAGCTCTTTGGCTAAATATGTTTTTTATTTATTCTTTTTATTTATTTATTTATTTTTTATNTCTTCTTCAGATATGCATATGTGTGGCTGCTGCTTCCTCCACTGGGGGTTTGAGTGTGTGCCATCTGGCAGCTCAGGAGGAAGAGGACGATGAGGAGGCTGGGGAGTGCTTCCCGTCATGATGGCTCCTCTGTCCCTATGCCCTCCCCCATCGATGGCCTCAATACACCTCTCAGTCCCTCCCTCAGTAACACCCCCCCCAAACACACACCCTGCTTTTATTCATCTCACTTCCTGTCCTACTTTACTTTTTGTTTTGGGTTCAAGAAGGAAATAGAAACTTTCTTTCGTTTCTCAGAACTTTGACTTAGTTTCTCAATCATCTCTGTCAGCAAAGAACTTGCCCGGCCTATAGGATCCTGCCTATGAATACCAAGTACAGAGTCCAGAATATAAGGTCTCTCATAAACCAAACAGTTGTCATTCTGGAACACCTGAAGCATTTGTGAAAGCAGTGCGTCACGGTTGGTTCATACTGACAAGCAGTTTGTATTTTTCTTATAATATGAATTACTCTAAAACCTGCTGTTATTGGAGGTGCTGAGCGGGAAAAATATAGAAGGAGAAAGTTCAGAAGGTGATGCTTTAGTAGATGTTCAAGTCAAACATGATGTCTTGGAAAAAAGGAACTGCATCCATCGTCTGCCGATACTTCAGTTTTAAAAGGTTGTACATGGACCAAACAGTGAAAATTGTTGCCAGCAGTGGCTAACATAGGAACACCAAGAACATACTAAACTAAGATAAGCACACTTCAAATATGTAGATAAAACTGGAAAAGCTGGAGGACACTCAGATGTCACTCGCAGATGTATTTGCGGAAAGTACTGCCCATGACAAAAAAGAAGAAAGTGATGCAGCAAGATAACCAGATAAAGATAACCGGCCATACTGCCCAATGTTAGTCTCTCTTGTATCTTCCATGTGTGTCCAGTCTTTCAAATGTCAATCTCCTTTGACTTTTTTTTTTTTTTACCTATTTAACTTTTAGAGCCAGTTTCCCATCCATTGGTGACAGTTCTGATTGTTGCATGTGACAACAGAAAGCTAATGGCTAACTTTAAAATGTCACAGTCATTCTGCACTAGTGATCTCTGTCTTCTGTATTTACATCTTTAGCAACAGTTGAAAGCTGTCCTTGCAGTCCATTTATGTGACGTTTAGTCATTGGTGACGTGAGGAGACCCAGTAGGGTTCCTCTCATGGTCGCTGGTTTGTCACATCCATTTGGTGTACATGATACCCAATATGCAGAGCATTGTAACTGACATGCAAACACAACTCAGCTCCTATTAAACAGAAAAAAGGTGACACAAAGTGTGGGCACACACACATTTATTTACATTATAAGAAACTCAAATTCCTCCAGCACCCTTACATGGGTAAAAAATTATGTATGGATTAATTGTGAGGTTGAAGTCCTCATCAAAATTAAATGTTTGCAAATTAACCAGACTCTATTTGTCATGATGAAGGTTTTCAATTAAAAGTGGAGCCACAACCAGAGTCTGCTCATTTCTGGGCATTGCCCCCATCCTCCCTGTGACTAGTAGATTTAGGAGTAAATTAGCTGTAATGCTAACTCTGCATACATTTACATTTTGTTTTCTCTTTTTTACATATGTTGAGTAAAAGTAGAAGGATTTGCCAGTACTAATCAATGTAATATTGTTATATATATTTTTTTAGTTACATGAAGACGTCCACAGACAGATAAAAATAGAGAAATGCCAGGTTCAAATCACCATCTAGCCACTTCAAGCTGCATCTCCTGCCCCTGTGCTTCACCAGGCGGCATCATGCGAACAATGGGCTAATGAGATTTAAGGATAGGGGCCTGATCGGCTGCCAAATTACTGCCAGCTAAGAGAAAATCTTCCAGCACCCTCTCTCTTTCTCTTTTTACCTCCGCTTCTTTCTTTTTTTTATCATTTTTTACATTCACCCATATTTGTCATTCAAACCAGCTTTAATGGAGAAAGATCTATGCATATGTAAGTGACAGAGCTGGAAGCCCATTACTGGCATTCAGTGGAGCACTGTGGAGAGGCCCTCTCCAGGCTTGGATTACTGACCATTAGAGCTTATTTCTGCTCCGTCTCCAGGCAATTATTCCCCTACAATAACCCCCACCCCAACACAGATACAACACTCCTTCATCACCCACTATCTTGCCCCTCAATTTTCTTTGCTTTAACCCTTTCACGTCTTGAAGGAAAGTCTCAGTTTTACATCTGTCTGGCTGTTGACTTATACATTTATGTTGTCTAAAGCACCTCATCTGCTTCCAGTTTGACGGCCTGGTGGGGGTGGATGGTGGCAGCAATGACGAGGATATTGATGATGATTAGGTCTACTCAGGAGAAAAAATAGCTCCCAGTGTGTGTGCGCACACCTGTAATTAATGTTGTCACCCAGGTTCTGCTTCCTCTCTAATGAAGTCAATGGAAAGATAAATAATAAATAGAAAAAAAAGGTGCAGTAAGGAGTCAAGAAGCAGGCGGATTTGCATTTTGATTGTGGCAACATGCAATGTGTTTTGGCATGTGTTCATGACATGTGTGGGGGAGGCAAACGAGAAAGGAAAATAATACACTCAGCTTTTAGTGGATTTATTTTTATGTGAGTATAACAGGAGAAGAAGGAGTGAAGGCAGAAGAAGGAAAAGAAAAACATAAGTAAAATTTGTATGAGAGTGTGTTTGTGTGTGAGCATACATGTGTAAGGTTGTGTGTGGAACCAGGTGAAGGCTTTGAGCGAGTGCTGAGCTTCGACCTGGTTAGTGTTAGAGCCAAAGTAACCTAAAGGCTAGTTAAGATCCACATGACACTGGCCCAGCTCCAACAGCTGTGTTCTAACCACAAACCCTTACACGCACACACACAAAATCCACACAGCAAAGGAGAAAGAAAATTATAGCTGAAATGCACAACAACACAAACATATGTGGATTCTCCTCAGCCAAGCCTCTGCTGCAGTAACACTGTGGTAACACTGCAGCTGGCAAGCTTTTAATAAGAACACAGGTAATCTAGACTCTTGTTTTCTAGTAGTGTTTTTAGTATATAAAGGCGAGCATGCCATTTGATGAGGGGGAGACTCCTCAGACTGCTGACTGTTAACCTTATGATCAGAATTAAAGACTTGTCATGTCTTTGTTAAGAAAAATTTGGACAGCAACCCTCACCCTTGCCTTCACAGATTCCTCAATTCTTGGTGTCATAGACGCAAGGTGTATAGTTGAATAATACACACAATTAGTTTTATAACCTCATACTAGAAGGTTATCGTTCATCAATCTTGGTACAGTTTTAGATATTTATTGTATGACCCAATAATTTCACAATGAATCATAAGAAGAATAAAATCTCTGCTTTAATCGAAATAAAATAGTGAATTTAGTAATGAACTGGAGAGGGTTAACAGAAAATGGCTTTATCCAAAAACTAAAGTAGACTATAAATGTCTTATTCTTTGATACAAAAATTCACGTCATAGCTACCATTGCATTTATTGTGAAGCTCTTGATAACATAAATGTACACATTGCAATCCATCTAGTAGCTGCTGAGAAGTAATGCTTGGAGCAAGGTGGTTAACCAAACATTAACATCTAGATTGCGAGAAACTGAAACTATAAACCCAAATAAAAAGGCTGCATTCTTAAAGAAATATATTAACACTGCCACTTTATTTACTCTCCCTCTCTCTTTTTCTTACACACACACACACACACACACACATCCATCATCTGAAGCCAATCTATCTCAGATGAAGTCTGCATGATGAAATTATTACAGTATAAACACATCAAAAGTTGAGCACCTCAATTATTTAAATCACAGCGAGTGCATCGTTAAGGACACAGTAATTATCTTCCATCTTAATAAAGTTTTCATTAAGACATCTGCATTATGCTGTCTGTCTCCACGGAGATTTCATATCCCCGCTATAGACAGGTAATGCCTCTGCTCTCGTCACTTAAAAAGAAATTTGAACTCCTGAAAAGGTGTACTTTTAATCAAAGGATGACAAAATGGGGTATTAAGACTCTGTAAGTTTAATTATACTGATATTCATTTTAAGTGACAAAATGAAAAGAAACAAGCTGATATGGTTTCCAGCCTAATCTCTTTGAGGGAACCTTGAAGCATAATTCCAGTTTTGTTTGACAATGCAACCAGGGCTCGAAATGAACATTTTTGACCACTAGCTGATGTGGTTGGTAGATTACTACCATTACAGAGGCAGAAGGCCACCTTCTGGTTCTGCTTCTGTTGGAAAGTGGTCTTTCATGTTAAAGGGGAGTTTTCTCCTCTATAGTATCACCCCATACATGCTCAGGAAGCAGGACTGGATTCAAGAGAAGATTCATTGCAATCCATTGATATCCACAGCTAATAATTATTTAGGATTTTTACTTTAGAGAACTGCCTCATATGAACAAATTTATAAATTAGACTATTATAGATCAGATGATGGATTAGTTTGTTTTGATTGAATTATAATTTCTCTCAAGAGATTTTCTTATTTATCTGATTGACAATATCCATTGTACCTTTGAGGTTAGAGTAATAACCAGTGGGAGATGAAATAAAAATATTACTCTGTCTTGGTATTCATGTGGAAATCATATAATTTGACAAAAAGCGCAACAAACCACAAGATCCAGTGAATACACTGTCAGGTCCTCGTGTGTCTTTCTGCAAGTATGCTTTAATGATCCAGGAGAGATTTAAGGTCCGTTTCCAGCTGTGATGTAAGTGTCTATCGCCTGTAAAGAAAGGCAAAGAGCAAGCTCAGCCATCCCAGTGGCAACCAGGCTTTCAAATATTAAAAAGAAACACACATACATTATATTATAAGTAGCTATCGGTCAGGGTGGGCCACCTCTTTTATCTGTGCCCTCAGTGGATATTTCCCTTTTTGATGTCAAATGAGTCCTGGAATAGTTAATTCCCCTTTCGCCCCAAATTTGGCAATAGCACAGAACTTGTGCGGCTGCAGTCCTGGGAGGCAAACAATGCTCGAAGGAGAAAAAAACTAGAAGAGAACAGCCAGTAGAAGCCTTTGATCTTTGAAGATATAAGTGAGAACTACAAAAAAGGGAGATGCAAAAAAATAAATAAGTAAAAAAACAACAAAATACTCCCATGTTGTATGAATACAACAAAGAATGAAAATGCTAATCGAATTAAAATGAAAGGAATTCTTTTAAGTTTTCTTCAAACTGAGATTCTCAGTCTTCTTTTGTTATTAGCAGAGCCATTGTTAGTATTCCAATTAAAGGGATAATGTTGGCGTTCTACTATCATTATTTTTGTTTTATTTTATTTTTCTAAATTGTCCAACTGAGTCAGATTGTTTTTTTCCTTTGTGTGATGCAGAAAGTAAGGACATCTCTTCTTGGTCTGGATCTCTGTAATGATGTTTTGTGTGGATGTCAGCACCATGCTTAACGGCAGATCTCCAGCCAGCTGACCTAGCCATTTACAACCTGACAGTGAGCCACTGAAATTGAAAAAGGGCTTTAATAAGGAAACACATTCTCCTACTCACACATACACTGAAGATTATAAATAGTTCATCAGAGCTAGCCCGTATCAATGGTCTGAAATAGGCTAATGCCACTCACAAATCTGTTTATCATGCTAACAAGTTAAAACAAACCTTTCTTGTACAGTAACATGGGCCAATGCATTACACCCACCATCTATCTAATGGTTATGCAAATAAGTTAACAAGTGTCATTGCATTTCAGTAATGAAACATTGTCCAATGCCATATAGCTCCCATAGTGGAAGTTCATGCTAACAAGCTAATGAGCTCAATCTTGCTGCTGTGATAAGAGCCTAAAGGGGCAAATTGTCACCTATTCAAACGTGAGTTAAAATGCTAATGAGCCAGCGCCTTCAAACCTCAGTGGAACAAGAACTAATGCTAATCAAAATGACCCTGTCATCCACATTAGACACACAGAGACATTTTAGACCATAGCTCTGACATTTTGTAGCTACATGAAGACATTAATTTTATGTATTTAATCATAAATAAGAGGTAAAGGAGATTCAATATAAAAAAGTACAAACTTTTGTAAAGCGTTTTCTATACATTTCAATGTTCAATTGTGCATTATTCAATGCATTGCCTGATTTAAATTCACTTTATGAAGCGACCACGATGCAATTTATAACATAATTTACACACAGTTACACACCCAGATTGAAGACTGGACCCACTTTTACATTAAACTTAATGGGAGAATGGGTCCAGACTTTTTACCTGGTACTGTAAATATACAGTGCATCTGCAGCCCTGAGGGAGGACATGAGCCAGTGATTTCTGAGGGTCGGTCCCAAGCCCGGATAAATCCTAAGGGTTGCGTCAGGATGGGCATCTGGCTTAAATGTGCCAAAGGAACATGCAAATACATCCAACGACTTCCATACCGGGTCAGATGGAAGCGGATGATTTGCTGTGGCTAATGTATAAATATACAGTGCATCATATAACAGGTCCACAGTGCATTATATCAGTAAATACTGTATATAGGTTAAAAAAACAACAACAGGATAATATAAAATCATTTAATAAAAACCTTTAACCAAAAGTTGCTGGAGGCATATTCTGGACAATCAGTTTTAGTAAACAAAATAACCTAACACTGTATCTTGATCAAATCAAGCTCTATCATCATTTAGCTTTATACCACAGTGCAGGTAAAATGAAACAGCATTTCACCAGGAACCAAAAAACAAAACGAAAAAAAAAAAAGGAAACTAAACTTATAGAATCACACAGCTACCCTGTGAAAGTTATAAAAATTAATTTAAAACAGCACAATTAAAACAAAAGTTATCCAAACCCCCTCCTAAAAAGCAAAAAAAAAAAACAAACAAAAAAAACCAAAACAATCCAATTCATTAAATACTGTTTTGTAAGTGGAGGTAACAAGGCAGAGCCAAGAGGTCTGTATGGAGTGTTAGCTAGCGCTATCCATCACTGACGCTCTGACGTGATGGATAGCATTGTGGTCAGAAAAAAAAAGATTGCGTCATCTGATGAAATGTACTAAAAATAATAACAAAATAGTGAAAAGTCAGATTTTTAATTCAATCAATCATAAAATTGTCATCACTCAACTCGACATTGTGTTACATGTTCTGTTGTTTACTGGCCAAAACCAATGTTTGGATCTAAATATGCATTACATTAGTTTAATATAACCCCCACTAATGATCTGACACGTTCATGTAAATGAAAAATCTTTGTTTGTACATATGAAGGGTACGCCGGTAGGTCAGCGCCATGACAGCCTGCCATTGTGCAACTACGGCTGTTGGCAAGGGACAAATAGCACCAACATGGAATTCCTGCGAGACAGAGCACAGTGAATCAGATGTAGGAGATAAATGAGAGAGGCTTACTACCCCAGCAAGTTTGAAAACCTGTTAAATTGTTATTAACAAAAATGCAGGACAATGCATATGCAGCAGCAGCATAGGAGCCATTTTACCATTGTCAAAAAAGCAAAAAACTTAAAAGGCAGCGAGACCAGATGATATTAAAAAAGGAGGATCAACATCGTGCTAGCCTTCCCCAGGTGGATGGACCTCAAGAAGGAGAAAGATTTTAAAAGRAATACTGAAGTTGCAGCTTTTTCCTGGACAAGTAAGTCAACTGTGCTGCCTAAATGAGCCGATAACTGTTTTCAYTCAGCTTTGTTAAACAGTGTTGCTTGTTACCATGSGCAGCATAACAGTAGTTTCTGCTAAAATACACCAGCCGAAAAGTGTATGTTTACTTGGTTGTTTTCATAGTTCCAGTAAACGCCGGCTTCCAGTCGTGGTAAAGCCGGTGGGAAGGCTTATAAGCTGGCTTTTTCTGTGACAAAAAGCCGGTGCTGTGTCAAGGCCAGTTTCCCCGTCAAATTCCGTTCCCCCCGTGAGAACCTTCTTCTTTCTAAACACAGAGGAGGCATATCTGACAGTTTGATGGGATGCAGTTTGCACTATTCATGAAATCAAGACCTTCTTCACCTGAGTAAACACTCCATGAACTATAGGACGACGTGTTTTTATCGGTGTTTGATAGGCTTTTTGAGACCTGCGGCTACCATTTTTACAATACGTGTTTGAGAAAGTGACACACTAGAATGCACTATACATTAGAATGCGCAACACAATTTCAACATTAGATGGAAGTAATTCTTACACAATGTCCCTTTAAGTCATCACTAGTAAATCACAGCCATTTGGAGGCTGTAAGTTGCTGTCAGGCTGAGTAAAAGGCTATCACTTGCCCTGAAAGTAGATAGATGTGTGTATTTGGCATTGCATCCACCCATCCTTTCATTCCCCCCTTTTTTTTCTCTGCCCCCACCACCCTACTTTGTCTGCTATCCAAATAGAGAGATCTGGAAGAGGTGGGTGGCAAGGTGGCCAGAGCCCCAAATGTAAAGCGTACGCAATCACTCAGATACAAGTGGCACTGCTAAAAATTGCCTTCATATATCAGCTTATGGTTTATGGGCTGTGGCAGAAAGGACGGCAAAAGGTCAGGTAGAAAAACATATAGATGTGTCAGAGCTGCTGCTCGGGGCGCCGAGCTCTGGGCTGATGGCTAAGGAGATGGGCTGGCTGTTTGGCTGTGTGTGAGTCAGTGTGTAAGTGCACACTAGTGTTTGAGACAAACTCAGGGACACTGGGAAGCTGTTTGATGGGGGGGTGCATTAGTGCATTATTATTTTTGATAGATGTAAATGACAGTAATGTTAGATTAGAATTAGACTAGAAATTATTATACCTCTGAGTCAGTTCAAATGTTACAGAACAATTTCATTATTTATACATCCAGCTCATCTTATCCATTTGGTTTACAGAATACTTGCATGTCACATCCAAAATATAATTTATCTACCCTTAACAACCACTGTATGAATCTAGAGATGCTTGTGTGTGAAAATCCCAGTAGATCAAAAGTTTCTGAAATACTGAAATAGCAACTATGCCATAATCAGAATCACTAAAGCTCAGTTTGAACTTCACCATGTCTACATGACTAAAGCATTAAGTTGCAGCCATGTCATTGGCCGATTAGCTTTTTGTTAACAAGCAACAGAACAGGTAAAATGACCATTTAGTATCCCTGGAAAACATATATATCACATTTTCACATGTGATAGAGATGTTTGAGAAATGCTGTAATTTGCTTCAGTCAGGCAAGTTCTGCAAGAAGTTTAAAAACTTTGGACCTGGCTCTCTGCTGGAATGGAGTCTAGGATCATCTTCTTTTGTCACCTAACCCCCTCCCTATCAACAACAAATAACTTTACTCACAGAACAAAAATTTCCTTCACTCCAAGGCAGTCCTGGCTAATAAACATAAGCAGTGACCCCATATGCTCTCATTTTTCTGTGAGAATTGCAGGAACTTACATGTCCTGGGAGCGTCATCTCAGTGGCTAGGTTTGGGGGATTAATTGCTGAGTCAGCTTCCCTTGCTGGCCAGCATCACTCATTTTGGCTGACCTGCTGAAGACGGGTTTGACACTGGGCAGATGGTGGGCAATGCTGGCAGGGCTCACTCGCTGGAATTCATGTCACTACCTGTCCTCATCCACATGACTGTTGATGTACCACATTTTTTTTAGAGAGTATCAAAATGGTCTTTGTCAAACTTTTATTCATGGTGGTCACAAAAAGGAACAAAGCTACCAGCACAAGAAAAAAAAGACAAACATCTTTTCGTGTTTTTCTTTTACTTCTTTCTGTCTCACTTTGTGTCTGTGTGGTGTACAAGGGCTAGTTTCCGGAGTCAGCAAACACACACACACACACATGCACACACAGGTATATGCTGGATACTGTAACCTCTCGGTCGACCTCCGCTGACAAGACAGATCACTCCATTCATCTATGGGTGAGTGCACTGAGCGCTCCATTCATCTGCGGCTGAGTGGATCAGGCCGACCAGCATTTTTCACACCACCGGCCCATGATGCATCTGGGGCTCTGGAGGAATGTCACTGGCCTGAATGCCCTGATCTGTCATGAGGCCCTGGCTGCCATACGGCAGTGACAAACATATGTACAGGAGCTCTCAGAGATCATCACAGAACCCTCAATGGTTGTAGGTTTGATTAGACAACCAAAACACAAGCATGTTCCTCTGCGTAACCAGGTGCAATCTCTTCACAGTTAATGTAACTTAGAGGTAAAATTCAGATTCTAGTTTTTAACTGTAACATCATGACTCATTGATTCTTTTCTTTTTTCCACCTCTGTTGTAGACTTGCTGCTGTGTTTAGGTTTATTTTTCTGTTTTATAACCCATTTTGGCAAAAGTCAGAGACTTTCTAGAGAAAGTTGGTATATAGAGTAGTTCAAGGTCAACGTGGCTTCAAAACAAGCCCAAATCAACTCCCCTCAATCCTCGTTTTTGACAATTGATGCTTTTGCTGATATGCAGTAACAGTTCGCAAATGTAAACTACGGGGTCATGTTCATTTAAGAAACAGAGACTCTCTCCTGAAAACCCTTCCAAACAAGCTACAGAGTATTTGTACTGTCATTATATTTAATATTCAACATCATAGTTGAGGTCTGTAGACATGTAGCTCCTGCATTTTCTCAAAGTTTCTCTGAGAATTTTAAAATCTGTCCTTGGTGTAAACATGTTGGGTTATCAGCTCCTGGAAAGACTGACAACTGTCTTTAATGTTTTTCATTTGCAAATAATCCGTTTTACTATCAAATGATGGATTCCAAAAAACGGCCATATTACCTTTCATAGATTGATGGGAAGAAACCGTTGCTTCTCTTAGATCAATGCTACCACTGCTCATACTAAAATGCTGCCAAAACTCCATCATTTATACAAATGCATTTCATTAGCTGCACCTGGTTGTAACTTACCCTTATTATATTTTCAACTTTTGTCTTTGGTATTTGTAGCGAAAATCTGCATTTTAAACATGTTGAAATGAAATTCTGGAGGGGAATACGATTGAAAGTCAAGTATTGCACAGTGATCCAAAGTTAAAGGGATGCCTAAATGGACTTCTGGTTGACTCATGCAAATATGTGAATATGGAAATAAACTGAAAATAGATTTCAAACCGTTAACAAAAGTTTCGGTTCCCAAAGTCTTATTTCATCTTTATGTTTGTATCTGTCCAAAAAACATAGATAAATAGATATTTATATTAATATATCTGAATGTCTATTCATTGATCAAATAATGTGCTTAAATTCTATATCAGACTTAAAGATGCTTTAATCAAATCATTTCTCTGAATAACCTCTTTGAGACCCTTTGCTTGACTGAATAAAAGAGAATTCATAAATCTGTAGTGCATGAACAGTTGTAAAGGTGGCTTAACAGGAGCCAAACAGAGGAAAAAGGCCCCCTTGCTCATGGGTGAGTTATGAACACCTTGGTGGGCAGAAGGAGCACCTGCAGCTTTGCCTTGAGCAACTGTAGCATTCACATTGACCTGGCTGTCACCAGCCTCTGGAAGTGAAAGCAAGAGAGGGATGGTAGTGGAGAGGACAGAGATACTGCTGGGTGGGTTTGGTTCCATGTTCCCTCATCTTATGACCACATGTAAATGCCTCAAAATGGAAATACACACACCTTAAAGATCGTTTGTTTACAGAGCTTGGGAAGAAGTAAGGTCAAGGTAAAAAAAAAAAAAGGAAAGGAAAGAAATAAAAGAGAGAAAGAAAACAAATAGAAAAACAATATATATTTGCAATAAAAGGCCATGAGGCAAGATTCTAGGTGAAAAATCATAAGTTCCATGCCTTTGTTTACAATATTATCCGGCTGACTTATGTTTCTTCCATCTCCAGGGCTGTAAGTGAACTTTTCTGATCAGTAGCCAATATGTCTGCAAGATTCCTATCAATCAGTATTTTCACTAGCTGAAGTGTTTTGGGTAAAAAATAAACAGATTGTAAGTGCAACTGAGTGAGTTTAATGATATCTACATGTTTCTTTCAATTGTTTATTCATGTTTGTTATGAACAAGTCCTCATGCAATTGACCCATGACCAAATGTCCTCAGAGCTCTCTATGGACATTTGGGGCCGGTTGTTCAAAAAATTTAATCACGATAAAAGCTATCCAGATTTGGGAATCCCACTTTTCAGGATGGGGCTTGTTCAAAGCAAAACAGGATTGGATCACNCAGGATGGGGCATCGTGTAATCCAGCTTACCTTTACCCTGGTTGTTTAAAGCAAAACAGGATTGGATCACCCTGATCCAAAATCCCATTTTTCAGGATCATGAAATCTGGGTTTTCAGCATGTAAATGAATGTGCGCTGCCGGTCATGTGAAGAACAACAGGTAGAGGAGACGGTTTTCATGTTTTATAAGCGGAACCACCGGGAGCATGTTACATAATACGTGCATGTATTGTCCTGCATAACATTGCGACCAGGCAGAAGCTCCCAGTGTCCAACGATGTTAATGATGCACCGAAGCCTCGTGTGGAGGTACTGGCCCAGCCGCTGGCATTCTGTCAGAATGAGGGATGGACGAGATGTGTAAAGGGATGCAATCGTTAGAAATGTATTTTTTGACAGGTTCTTTACTGATTATGCAGTGATGAATAACAGGAAAATTGAATATTTTATTTGTGTTATTGGATTCGTTTGGGGGTTAATTTCGTGGGGCGATGATAATGTCACATTTTTATTTTAGCTTTTTTTTAACCGTTTTATTTTAGTATGCTGAAAGGCTTATAGGCAGCTTTTCCCTATGTTAATCACTTTATCACTGTAACAGATAATCAAGTCAGGTGCAAAATACAAACATTATCACATGCACTGAATAAAAAGTTTTTCTTACAGTTTCTTTCTGAAATCTGCCTTGTAATCCTGCCCTCTGTTGGGATCAGGATAATCCTGTCAAAGGTAACCAGATTCTGCTCAAAAGTTTTGAACAACCCAAACTGAGAGCTTTATCCGGATAACAACCAAGATTGGATTACGTGATCCAAGTGGATTTCGGAATCCAAATTTCCATTTTGAACAGTCCATCCTATCCGATAACCGAAATCCGAAAAGATTACGTTTGAACAACCAGCCCCTGATTCTGTGCCTCTCTGGACTCCTCAATTCCCTTAGCCTGGTGTTTGCATTTGTGCATTAACTCTGGACTGCATGAGTGCAAACTATCTGGATGCCAAAGTTAATGACTTCCTTTTCTTTCATCGTTGGCCCTACCTCCTTCCTTTGTCCAACCACTTTTTCACTTTTATTCTACACATTTACGTTTTGCTCCTCATTAAGCTGTACTTTATACAGTAAGACATTAGTATGTTAATGACATGTTAATGACACGCATAATACAGAAGGCCCATAGCGGATGGATGTATGATACATGATGAAATAGTGTTCATGAGAAATGTATAGATGGCACGGCCAGGACAAATAGCCAAATGATTTGTTTCATTCATCGCCTGAAAAGCTGGCCAGTAAGTTTTCATTTATACCCTCCAAAATGAATTAGGCATTTTGCAAGTTAGTAATAATAATAATAAAAATAATAACAATAAATTTTGTTGGTATAGCACTTTAAATTGCAGTAATCTCAAATGGCTTACAGAAAAAAAAAAAAACTATTTAGCAGAAGGCTTTTTTAAAAAGGAAGGTTTTCAAGTTTTGCTTAAACACTTCTAAAGATTGTGGACTTCTCAGGTGGTCTGGAGGGTGTTCCACAGTCTTGGGGCAGCAGCTGAAAAGGCCTGATCACTCATGCTACAAAGCTTGGTTCTAGGAATTTGGAGGGTGTTTGTGGTTGTAGAACGGAGGGTTTGTGTCCATGAATGCACTGGTAGGTGAGGAGGGAGACCTTGTATTCTATTCTGAGTGAGATGGGGAGGCAGTGACGAGTTTTCAGGATAGGGGTGATATGATCTTGCTTGTGCACCCTCATCAGGATCCTGGCAGTGCTGTTCTGAACGTGTTGCAGTCTCTGAATGCTCTTGCCAGGGATCCCGATGAGGAGTGCAGTACAGAAATCTAGCCTGGAGGAGACAAAGGCATGGACGAGCTTCTCTGCATCTGCTACAGTGAATGTTGGGCGGAGTTTGGCGATGTTCTTGAGGTGGAAGAATGAGGTCTTACAAAGGTGTTAGTAGGTGTCCATTTAGAGCTCTGACTGTCCCAATGACAGTCCAAATATGCAATATTGTTAGGTCAGCTACTGGGGATTGTAAGCAACCACCACAACAGTTATGTTCAATGGTTTTTCTTTTTTATGATTAAGTGTGTGTGTGCATATATGGAATTTTAAAGTTTGTGAAGCAGACAACCTCTCTGTCTTTAAGATTAGATTTAAAGCTGTCCTCCTTGATTAGGTAGCCATCCCTAGTTATGCTGCTATAGGCTTAGACTGCTNTTAGCCATCCCTAGTTATGCTGCTGTAGGCTTAGACTGCTGAGGGATGTCCCACGATGAACTGAGCAATTCCTTCTCTTTTCGTCTCTCTTGTCTATGTTTTCAGTATTGGTCAGTATTGGTCATTAACTTGTATTTCTCTTCTCTCTCAGCGGTTCTCTCTAGCTGTGGTGCCTGTTGATCCATCTGCTATGTCCTCTCCATGTCGCCCTCCCAGAGCCGGATTCTTTTTCTTTGCATTGACACCTACCGTCTGTGTTTGCTCAGGATTTAGGATTGTATCAAAGACATTTGATGCAATCCAGTGGTTTTCCTTAGCTAGGCAAATATTTTTGATGAATTGGCTTGTATGAATAATTTTAAACTGGACTAAAGTGGATTTCTTTTAATTGGATTACAATGAATCGGCTTGAATTGATTATGTCTGTAAAGTGTGTCGAGATGACTTTGTTGTGAATTGGAGCTATACAAATAAAGCTAAATTGATCTTAGTATTTTGCACCTAGTGTGTTACCAGGAATGTACACAAACATAGACGGTTATTGTCCTTCTCGGTCTGGCCACCCAACAAACATTGCACTACTGGGGGTTTCACTTTAGATTTGATTGCAGAGTGTGTGTGTAGGGTGGGTGACAGGTTCCAGTTCCATAGTTCCAGTAAGAGCCCACTCCTTGGAAACTTAACAGGGGCGACACTCTCTCTGTCTCCTGCATGTTCCTTACTCCTGCACAGTTAGCACAGAGAGTTCAGAGCTAGAGGTCCTCAGTGTTTCATTTAAAGTTTTAAGAATAATTTGATTTAAATTGTCGGAAATAGCTGTAAAACCATGGGCCTCACCACAGCAGCCTTATTCCTAATACCATGGCTATGCATTGTTTTTATTTAGCCCTTCTCTAGTTTTGTTGACCATCCAAAGTACAAGTCACATGTATTCATTCATACACTGCAAATTCACACACTGCTGAATGCATCCAAACTAATTATGTGTTCAGCCTCTTGCTCAAGGACATTCCTCTGAGCCTATGAAAGACCGACTTTCCAATTAGTACATGCCCTTTCTATGAATATGTATTCCATTATGTACATTATGTAAGTGTCAAGTGAACGTACACATTCTTGCCATTGTTGGTTCCATCAAGACAAGAAGAGGACAAAAGTTTTTCTGCTAATATGAATTTTAAAGTCTACAGAATTATTTAAATGCCCTACATTTCAGAGTGAGATGAGACAGAGATGGATGGGTGGAGATGGAGTGATGATGGTGGCGAGTCTGGGTAGAGTGTGTGAAGCTGAAATAATGATGATGCTGATAAAGTGCAGAGCGGGCATTCAGTGGCACAGCTGGCAAGGGCTGGCAGAGTTGGCCCAGTTAGCCCAGTTAGCCGGCTGGCTTCCACTGGACCACGCACAGATGCCCAATTACTACCCTGCTGATGACACTCCTGGGGCATGACACACACACGGACACACACACTTATAAATGTAAAGCAATACAGGTAAAGCACACACAAGCATATGCAGCCAGCTGTGTGTATATTATTCTCTTCCACATATGCTATGCTTTACTGATAGCACACACACAAATACACACATATACTGAAGTGATGACTAACTTAAGGCCAAACATCACTAAACGAATAATTTCCACGAAAATATGTCCCCACATTACACAAACATGCACAAACCAACACAAATCTTGTTCTGGTTAGCCACTATGTTCTAGCATTCACCACACAGACCCTGTGACTGCCCCCCCCCCCCCCCCCCCCCC
>CM047990.1:4825382-4840763 GCA_026261665.1 Melanotaenia duboulayi | reverse complement strand
TGTGCATGTGTAAGTCTGGTAACAGCAGGTGTATGGAAGTATTTTTGCTCTTTTGTTAATGTGTGTTTATTTATGTTTGCTTGTGCAAATGTAAAGTGTACTCACGTGATTGCAGATGATTATTTGTGGGAAAAAGGGGCCTGGAGTGCACACTGCTTCAGTTTTCTGCATGTAAGAAAATTTCAAAATCACAAAATTGCATAAAGAGGCGTTACAGATTGCATAGCATATAACAGCCCTTAGTGCTCGTGTGCATGAGGCGCTAATGTACTGTATGCAGGGCGTGCGTGTCTTTACAGTGTAGGTACAAAGTGCAGCCATGTTCATTTAGTCACATTTTGTTTGCATGTGTGTGTGAGGGTGACGTTGGTTCTATTAAGCACCAGTGGTAAAAGATGTGTCTATTAGTGTGTAACTAATGAAGGAGAGCCCCTCTATGTGACAGATATGGGCCACAAAGGGCTACTTTATTTCCAAAGGGAAACACACAAAGCTTATTGCTTTGAATTACTGACCTAATTACATAAACATGTAATCACTACACTTCCTTTACAAAGCCACAATTATAAAAAGACACATATGCACAAAAGCACACTTTGTTAAACAGCTCTTTGTAAAGACCGTTGTGCTATATATTGATTAAAGTCAACACTTAACATGTTCCCAAGCAGATCACGTGGCTACTTCCTGAGGTTGACTTCGTATCACAGATTTATCCTGTTTCACTTCATAAAAAAAGATTCTTTCAAGCCTGATGCAAAACTCATCTTTTGTATAAATCCCACTGAATGTTTTGCCTCGGACAATTATTCAATACAATTCAGCCTTATTTGAACAGCACCAGCTCATGACCAAGTCACCTCAAGGGATTTTTCAAGATACAGTCCAATTCAATTCACTTAAATGCAGTGTCATGGGAATTCAACTAAAACAAATTCAGTATGATCCACATTAGTTCAATTCATAATAAAGTTCATGGAAGTCAGTTCCTGAACAAACACACTGCATAGAATCTTATCTTTGATTGAGTCCTCCATCCTAATCGTGCACTGAGTTGCAGCCGGCAGTGGAAAAAGAGAAAAAACTGCTGTTTGACAGGAAGGAAAAACCTCCAGCTGAACCAAGATCAGGATAGCATAGAGAGGCACCATAACTCTAAGCCAGGGCTACCTGCTGAAAAAGCAAAATAGTAACACAAGTAAATGATGACAACAAAGTCAGATATTTCCTCATTCCAGATAGCAGACATGTTTGAATCTGGGCTACTTTTAGCACTTGTGGCGCAGTTACAGCACGGGAAAGTGTTGTGTCTGCCAGAGAAGGACTGGATGTCAGTTTCCAGCCTGGCTTGGATTATGGCAAGTTTATTGTGGGCCAGATGTGGTCCAGATGTTAGTTCTTAGCCTGTATGTGAATTATGGCAAGAATTTTGCATTCAACCACACACAGGCACACCGTCATTCCCAACCACTCGTGCTCGTACAGTTACTGTGTTGTTGTTGTGCTTTAATCAGCAATTACTACAGTTATGTTTTCATAGCCAGTACCAGTCAAAAGTTTAGACATGTTACCAATTAGATTTAATGGAAAAGTGCTTCCAAACATTTGACTAGAACTGCACCAGTAGCTGGTGTTGTGGTTGTTATTGATATTTGCATCAGCTTGTCTTCCTGTAGGTGCTCCTGATGATTATCAGCCTTTGATTTATTTCCATAAAGCTCCCCTTGGCAAAGTAAATTTGGTACAACAAGGCAGCCTGAGCATCATTGTGCTGTTATGATGCCGGACAGAACACAGACAAAAGACACAAACTGAAGAGATAAGCTCTGCATACTGAGGTGAGATGAGGAGCTGGTGTCTATGACAGAGACAACAGCCATTGTGCTCAATGGAAGAAGACAAAAAAGTAAAAAATAAATGCCACAACATATTTATGCACCAAACGTATAACAGGAATATTCCGTTATCTCTGAACTACTTCTCTCCTCCTGAGTCGACCTCCCCTAAAGAAAGAAGTGAAGTTCTGCAGCGGCAGAGACAAAGTGTGAGCAGACTGCTCCAAGTTCCTCCTCTAACAGTTAACGGAAAGGGCAGCAATTACAGCACATTAGACCCATCTGCGGACAACACACACACGTGTGCAAACGTGGCGCGTATACACCCAATCTGTCACATCTAAACACACTTGCAGTTTAGCATGTCGACATAACGCTACCTGGAGCAAGGCCCAGTGATAATGGATTAGGGAAGTCTCACTATGCCTCTACCTTCTACAACACAAACAGGCTCGTTGCACGCACGCACACACACACACACACACACACACACACATTCTCTCTAATTGTGTCTCCCTCTACCACTGCTTCTCTCCCTTTGTCCTCTCTGTAGCCTTTCACACGTCAGCCCTGTCCACTTGACTCTGGTCAAAGAATAGGAAGACGAAGTCCCATTGGCCCTAAGGACAGAGAGACACAGATGCCAGCATATGCTCCCTAAGTACCGAGCTGGAGGGTCGGTGTGTGAATGGGTGGGGGAGTGTTCACATAGGGCACCTATTTTCACGTCATCTATTGTTGTTTTGACAGGAATGGATGCCTCGATATATGAACAGATTAGCAATGTAACACATCACAGCATTTGTGGGTATTGCTAAGATGTTGCGGAGATGTTTTAGTGTGTGTGTGTGTTCAATGTTTGTGTTCAAATGTGTATTTGTTGTAAGGCTGAAAGATGCAAGGATAAAGGGCAAGACGATAATATTTTGCAGGTGTGGTTTGGTTACCTGGGCAAATGAGGAAAGAAATATCCCTGTAAATTCATGTCTTTGTGAAAAGTTGTGTATCTGCCTTAAAGTACACATGCCTAACATGATGCCTTAATATGGATTCATTTATATGTGCATCAAGACTGAAGAAAAGATTACAGATATGCACACCATATTTTAAACAATTCTGGTCACCACAATCATTTGATACCATGATACAAGTGTTTCTTCACTTCTTTTATTCTTAGTGTCACCTCCTGCTTACACATCACAACTACTTGATGAAGGTTTGGGTTATGCACTGCTGGGAATAGCTGTGATAAAAAACTTTTTGACAAAGCTTATAGTTAGGGCTGGCTTAGTGACCTATAGCCTAGCACACTCGGCTTTAGACAGCTGGGGAACCTCGGATGACGCAGGGAGTTCCTCTCTCCATTTCTCCATAGTTTAATTTCTCCATGTGTAAATTTAAGATTTTTTCATTGTATTTCCTGTGTTATCCACCCCAAGTGGTTGAGGCAGATAGATGTCCTCCCTGAATCAACTAAAGGTTTTCTTTCCTTCCTCCAGCACATGCTCAGGATGGAGGACTGAACCAAAGAGACTATCTGGTAATTTATCTTTTAAGACATGGTTTATATGAACACAGTTCTAAAACTGGACAAATATGGAACATATGGTTTTGTTATGGATTGAATTGAACTGTCTGCTAAAGTGTCTTGAAATAGCATTGTCAAGAATAAGTGCTATAAAATAAAGCTGAACTGAATTGAATTTGGTCACTAACAAGGCCAGCCACGATTAGGAATGTATGCTGACAGTAAAATTCATGATTCTGTATTAAGTGCAGTCTGTGACAACCCTGCCTCTGCTGGTCCTTTGGCTTTGTGATTTGTGTTGCAGGTGCCCAGTAGACGTGGATGGGTTGTTGTATACTGGTAAAACCTTGGTTCCCAGTATAAAAGGCCATTTCCTGATGAGCTCAGAGGAGTAAAGTCTCCCTTTACTCCACACTGTGCAATCTTATTTTGTTTTTGTTGCAACCAAAAGTCAATCCAACATCAAAGTTATTTTGGCAACATTAATTTCTGAATAAATTAACATTTCTTTCTTTAAATGTGAATTGAAATGTGAACGTTTCGTGCTGCCTTCCTTAATTTGTCATGATTTTGAGCCAGCCATGAGAAAACAAACATATTGGCAATAAATGCACTGAGAGTGGCTGATAATACAGAAACTAATAAAGGTGCTAAAAAAAAACTCTTTTTACTGCACTGGAAAAACTACATCAGAAAAATGTTCTGAGCTCAGATTAAACGAAATCTGAATTTTTTTTTTAATGAAATTAGGATTGAAGAAGAGAGCAACCATTCAGTTTGGTATCTGTGCTCAGTTCAAAATCCTTCACCCCTGATGGTATGCAGGCGAACTCAACCAAAGGTGAAGCACCTGCTCTCTTTTCCAGTTAACAAAATGTTAACTATGGCCCTGTCCCAGGTTTTCTGGGAAATNCCCAGATGTTTATATACTGTGGTTAAAAGACAAATGCAACAAAATGTTAACAATGGCCCTGTCCCAGGTTTTCTGGGAAATGTATCTACCCCTAAATTTAACATGAGTTAAAACTTCACATGAAATGATAAAATCATTGACTTTAAAAATCTAATATTATTTTTCAAGGTCCAATGTGGATAAAATGTCCTAAAGATTTGCAAATCACTGCACTGAGTCATTATTAACATTACACACTGATTTAAATCAAAATTGTTTTTTAGATTTTACAAAACATTCAACTTCTTTTACACTTCAGGTTGTAAATATAACTTATTTTCTTTTTGCATTTAATACCCAAACATACCTAAATACTAACAGATGTTAACGGATGGTGCTGAAATAAATGCATGAAGTAATGCAAAATGCTGATATTTAATTTGTCCAATAGACACTGATATACTGTCACCATTCATTTATCTATATTGTTTAATTGTTAGTTTATTTGAGTGCAGCTTGGATTTGGAGCATTTTGTATCTGCACAGGGCTGTAATAACGGAGTCAGTGTTGCAGAAGGTAAAGAGGATTGTTGCGGGCTATGGAAAGCTTTGGCTCTCAGTTGGCTGAGAAGTTGAAGGTAGAGCCATGACAAGGCTTCCAGGCAGTGCTCTGTGTCACCATCACTTGCCATCACTCAGGGGCCTCTCTGTCGCTTTTCCCTCCAGAGATCAACAACAAGTACAGGGAAAGAAAAGAGGCGTTTGCGTGCCTGATTGTGTTGTTGCCACATAGTCACAATATGTATAAGTTGGAGGCATACAACTGTGAAGAATGAAAACAATGAAGGCAGAAAGAGACGAAGACCATCAGGGCTGCTGAAAAAACTGGGAAAACGAGCAACGTTGGGTGAATGGAGAGCTAAAATTTTCCAACATTTAAACATAGTGAAATAATTAACAGTATGGGTAACAGGAGAAGATATTCAGAGGAGTGCTATTATTCCTGATTTAAATTGAAAAGTATAAGAGAATTAGAATTAGATTGCTTCCTGAAATAAAACATGACAACCCATGTAAAGATGTAACACATTACTGGTCCATGATGTACCCAAAAACACAACTTGTTAAAGGTATCTGTGTAAACCTTAATACTTTGAACCTTCACATATGAGACGTGTCTTAAAGGATGTATCAACAGGGTTAAAACTTACCTTTTTGATCAGTCTTATAGATAACACTGGCTTGATGACACTTAGCCACCCCTTAAGTTCTTCTGCTCGAGGTTGAGACTGCTAGGGGACATTCTATGATAAACTGAGCCCTTCCCTCCTTTTTTCTCTCTTTTTTTCCTTTACTTTCGATGTATAAATATATTAAATTATTATTGTATTTAGGTTATTTTCTATTGTCCTTTCTTACTATGTGTGGTATGGTACTTTTTGACCTCTCTTTCCGGTCCTCTCCATCCTGAACTGGTTGTGCTAGACCGCCATTTCTGAGTCTGGTTCTGCTGCAGATTTCTTCCTGTTAAAAGGTAGATTTTCCTCTCCATTGTCTCCTCATACAGCTCAGGATTAAGAATTGAATCAATGCAATCTATTGGTATCTTTAGCTAGGTAATGATTTTTTATCAGTTGGTTTATATGGACACTGCTAAGAAAAACTGGACGATCATAGATAATAATGGATTTGATTAAACTGTATTCTAACTGGACTACAATTAATTGAATTGGACTGTATGTGTAAAAGTGCTATGTAATGACTTTGTTGCGAGTTGGCGATGTACAAATAAAGCGGACAGAACTGAACTGAAGTTAATTGCCTACCATAAT
Source organism: Melanotaenia duboulayi (assembly GCA_026261665.1). NCBI lineage: Eukaryota > Metazoa > Chordata > Actinopteri > Atheriniformes > Melanotaeniidae > Melanotaenia > Melanotaenia duboulayi. Next base: position 4,834,676 of record CM047990.1, on the reverse strand, counting down.
TAAAGTCTGTCACTTTAATTTAACAGAACCCGTCGTTTCTTTGACAATTCAATCACACAAAGCAGATTTTATCAACTGCCTAGAAAAGAGAGATTAAGAAAACAGAAGTTAAAGGAGCTACACCAGGCAGCTCAGGGAAGCAGCTTTCTGCTCGCCTGGATGAAGCCATCAATCAGCAAGGAGGTTGAGGAGGAAGATGATGAAGGAGAAAGGTCAGAGCCAAGACCAGAGTCATGTTAACTGTTTAAAGCCTTTTAACAATTAATAATTCCTTACATTTCTATAGCACTTTTCTAGAAACTCAAAATGCTTTACAATGATTAAGGGAACTTCAGGTTTTTAAAAATGAACTCTTCCACAAATTTTATTGAGCCTTGAAGTAAACCTTCCACCAGCATGGATGATAGGGAGAGCAGTGTCTGATCAGTACCCGGTTCATGTACAGTAACATATTTCAATAAATTTGCAAGTAGCTACATTAAAACATGTAATGTTTATTTTTTTCACACTATAATTAAACATAGGTGGCAGTTCCACGTACTCTACAAAGTGCCCTTTTTTTTAAACTGAGCACCTGCCCCCTCAAAATGTCTGTGCCTGCCACCGGTCAGGGTCCACAAACGTTAAATCTCCATCCTTCAAACGCCACTATGGACATGCCAGTATCTTTATCAAATGTCTCGATCAACAGCAATGTTGCACTTAATTTTAAATAGTTTGTCGCCTGTCTTTCTGTCATGAATACCTTACTGGCTTGATACAGTGAGTGATGGATAATGTAAAAACAATTTAGGATAGACTTACTTGCTTGATACACATTTAATGATCAAAGCGAATGGTTGATAATATTTCTTGCAATAAAAACGATTTAGAAAACTATCTGTGGACTTTGACTGAAACAAAATTTTCCATCATCCTCTGGACACACACRAGTTGTAAGAGCTGCACCTGCCCTCTGAAATGATTCTTTGTGTCACGTAACATAGCATTAAGCAATCATCTCCCTTCCCTCCACTGATCAGGTGTAATACAACAGCTGCGGCCAAATGAGCTGCAAGTTCTGTGTTAGAGCTGGTTACCTTGACAACATGTCACAACTAAAAAGTCCACTCAGCCGCTTCTTGTGAATAACTTATACATTATACATTAACGTAATAATAATTGATTTAATATTTATTTCTTTTGTAAGTGACTATGGTATAAGTGGGATAATGCCCTTTGAGGTGTCCATTATCAGAAATTAATGGAGGCGTGAACAGTCAGAACCAAACCGTTTATTGGGCATTATCCCTTACGTATAATTTAATGATTATACTAGAAAGAAATTTCAAAACAATCCAGTTTATGTCACAGATGCCACAACTGATGCCTTCTTTCAAAGTTTATTGTCCACTTACTGGTTATTAATGGGGCAATAAGCAGAAAGTTATTATTTCTAGAGTGAAGGAATTAAAAAAGGGCTACATGAAGAACTAGCATATACACAGAATAACATCACACACTGTCTCTCTGTGTTGATCTCTAGCCCCATGTTTACCACCTGGTCCGGCCACGCATTCATGTATGTTCCTGTATGTTCATATATGTTCATGACCGTTCATGCGGATCACGGCCTACTCTCCTCTTGGAGCCCTCAGCCCTCCCCCTTATAAAATGCTTCAGACAGTGAGCCATGGCAGTGCGTATTTTTAAAAAAATGGTGGCAAGACAGACAACTAGGATCTGACATTACCTTTACAGAAACCGTGGTCGTTGGTGAAGATGTCAGATAAAGAAGGGGACATAACCCAGATTAACCTTGTATTTCCAAAGTGGAGAGCACTGCGAGAGCTAAATAGGCTACAATTTGACTCGGAGGACAACTTCTTCTCTTGGACAGTAAATAACAATATAAATGTTATAAGTTACTTCGACATGTGGGTTTGCACTTTGTACATCGGTTTGCAGGCTGCATGATGGTGTAGTGGTTAGCACCGCAGTCTCACAGCAAGAAGGCTGCATGTTAGAGCCTTGGCTGGGGGTCCTTCCTATGTGGAGTTTTCATGTTCTGTATCCAGGGGTTCTCTCTGTGTACTCTGGCTTCCATCCAAAGACATGCATGTTAGGTTAACATAAATTCTCCCCAGGAGTGAGTGTGTGTGGTTGTTTGTCTTTCTATGTTGTGATGGATTGGTGACCTGTCCAGGTGAAACCTGCCTCTCGCCTGTTAGTTGCTGGGATTGGCCCCAGCTTTCCCGTGGCCATTAACTGGATGAAACGGTACAAAAAACGAGTGAATGACATCCGTTTGCAGATGAGGCGAGCTTGAGGCGAGGTAGGGGGGAGGAAGTAGAGGGAGGTGTGGCTCCTTGTTTTGGTCTACAGGCAGTGCCCAACACCAAACCTGGTGGTGAAACAGTTCTCTTTTGTCTTTTCAATTATTGAAAAAAAAGTCATAACTTGAACTAAATTCAGACTTAATCTTAATTTTTCTCATTAACCTAACATGTAAAATAGGCTCTTTTGTCATGATATTGTGAGATTTTCTTCCTTTTGCTATCTCAGTGAGCGAGTTCTATTCATTTCAAAGTACAACACACCAACAAATACACACATACACACACTTAACTCCAGTCCTGCGGGTGTGTTGCCAGGCGAGGCAGAGAGTCACGCCTTCCATCTCTCTCTGGTGTAAGTGCGTCCAGTCCTCTAGGGGGATTCCCATCCCTCTTAATCCTATTAGTGGTGGAACTCACGGCTTGGCGGTCTGCTCCTCTGGACCTGTCCACAGTCATTATCCTGACCTCCACTCTGCAGCAACTCTCCATCCCTTCACATTCTGACTTCATCTCTACCTCCTGCTTAGTTTCCTTCCGTATCCTTTACTCAGTCAGCCGTGTAATCCAATCTACACCGTACGCTTAATGATTATAATATCTGTATCAAAAAGTAACGTTTGAGTGATTTTTTTTAAGGTTTAAAGGCCACATTGCTGAAAAAACCCACATAAAAAACTGGGTGAAAAAAAGAACAAAAGGAAAGAAAGTACTCTTTGATGGGCATGTTTTTCCTGGGTAATTCTGTCCGGTGGGTGAGCTCACTATAAGAAAACAATGAACAGATGTTTGTTTTAACAGAAAGCATTCACTTGTGGAATGGACTAAATCCCCAGCTCCCTCAGCCACTGCCACACATGGAACTGAACAGAACCCATGGATTAGCTCAAAGACTAATTGTTACAGCATTTTTTAATTTAATCTCCACCAGAGTTTGACCAATTACGTTTTAGACTGTTATTATAAATCTTGTTTAAGGTGTTTTATGTCCACATAATGTGAAATCTCTATACGACAAAAGTTTTACTATAAAAAAAAAACAAAACAAAAAAAAAACATTTACATATCATAAGTAAAGTTTAGTTTAAGTTTGTACTTGAAATGTAATAGAGAACATAATGAAAGACAGGAGGTGAACTGTTGAATTTCTGGTATATATCCAGACACATTCACTATTTACTGTAAGTAGTGATTTACTGTAGTGGCCTAAATAATTTTCTGTATCACTTATACAACTATAAACTATTTCTACAGAGAGTTTTTTAAATGGATGCAAAGAAAAGACCCCATGAATACATCTACATGGATGAAGCTGAGTTTAATTTCACCAAAAGGAGAAGGAGAGGCTGTAATGTGATTGGCCAGTGGGTCATTGTTGGTGTCCCTGGGCATCATGGTGGCAATGTCACATTGTGTGCTGCCATCAGCAATCATGGGGTTGTCCACCATCATGCCGGCCTGGGTCCTACGCTATTCACCTGCTCCTCATTTTCCTCATGCGAGATGCTGTGATGAGCATCCCATCTATGTTATTGTTGTTTGGGACAATCTGGGTTTTCACAGAGCCCTACAGGTTAGAGAGTGGTTCAGTATGAACCAAGGTTTTATCAATCTTTGCCTTCCACTGTACTCCCCTTTCCTGAACCCCACTGAAGAATTCTTCTCCTCATGGCGGTGGAAGGTACATGAACGCCAACCTTACACCAGGATAAATCACCTGCAAGCCATGGAACTAGCCTGTGATGACATAGGTGTGGAGGCATGCCAAGCATGCATACACATGCCAAGTTTGGCTACAGTATGCCATGGTTTATTTTCCCCCCGTTGCCTGGTCAGACAAAATGTGGCCTGTGATGTGGATGAAGTCCTGTGGCTTGACCCGRTACAGAGAAATGAGGCTGTGGCAGAGTAATGCACTTCTCATTTGTATATGTTTGTACTTTATTTTTACGTAGGATTACTGTATACAAGTGCTAAATGCACAGGTTTTGTTTTGCAACATGCATTTAGCCTACAGAGAACAAACATTTATTTCTATTTGTTCTTCTATGTCCTGAGCATTGTGTTTTCTATTGTTCTATGTAGTGTTTTGTGACTGCTCAGTAGTGTTCACAGTTTGGAGAAAGGAGAGAAGCTTTTGAGAAATGTGTCTTAGCAATCGAGAAAATTGTAATGTAGATCTTGGTGATAAGCATGAAACATTTTCAGGTGGTACATCTCAGAGCCAGTTGTGTTTTTGTGAGGACTTTCCAGTCCATTAGCAGACAGTAAGTTCCCTCTAAGCTGGTCGCTGACTGCCAAGACAACCAAAATGTGAAAAAACGAAAATCCAATTTTGGTTAACACCAAAATGGGAAATCACCTGATAAGGTATCACCTAACAACTACACAGAAACATGCCAACACAAGCCCATGTGACCTGGTGCAATAGGTCTTCTGGTGCAAGAACGAACTGATAAAAAACATCTCATCAATTGAGGCTCCTGCCTCATAAGTAAAGCACTGAAAATCTTGCAAGGGGACTTCAAAAGCAGTTTCTTATTTCATAGCAAGACATGATGTGCATCATGGTCATTATTTGTATACTTTTGAAATTGGCAGCAATAAGAAACTATATATTTTGATCAAGACCAGATAGATGAATATGGAAAATAAAATTGTGATCATATATTTTTGCCATACTTGTTTTCCTATTTCATGAAACCTTGAAATAACCTCAATAGTTTCAGGATATGAACAATCGAAACAGCCAAAAACAAAACAAGGCTTTTTCCACCAATCAAAATGACATTAGCCACACAACAAGAAAATTGTTTTGAAATAATGGTTAAAAAAAGATGGGTGTAATCACAGAGAAATGTATATTCTCCCTGAGGATTTGACATTTGAAAAAGTACTTGGACACTTTTGCAACACCAGTGATGTTAACAGAACTTTAGTCCCACTACAAAAACAGTTAGCCTTGATTTCTGCTAAAAGTGCCACTTTCAAAGCAAATTAATAATCCTTATGCTGTTTATGTGGAGAAAGAGATGCCCCAAACAAAACCAGATTTGCTATTCCCATAAGATCATTAATATCTTCAAAACTCTTTATGTTGCTGCTGTCAAAGAGCTTCAGATTATAAGCCACAGAATAGGCTATGTAATAATGTAGAGTCAGCACATTCAAAGGAAAATGTTGTCTGACTTCATAGCCAAAGTGCACATTTTATTACAATGCAATCTTCTGTTGTGACAGGTGAATTTTTATATCAGACTAACTGCTGCAATCTATATTTTACATTTTATTGCATCCTGAATGCAAGGCTAGCACTTTCCAAACTACTTATACACACCTTTTATCTGCACCTAAAGGATTAGCTGGCACTGAAAATGACCAACAATTTAACTGTACTCTTCAAGTCTGTGTGTGGTTGGAGGTCCTTTCCTGTCACTTTAATGTTCTTTACCTGCTGGAGGAGATGATGATCGCTCCCCTGTGTTCTGCTCTGAGCTTGGTGGATGACAGGATCTAACAGAGCTGATAAACACAGACACCCCACAACCCGGTTGGCCTCGGCCCTGACAGTGACTGAACTGGCCTCAAATCGCCTTTGACAGGGAAGCAGTGTCAACTACACAAACCTGCACACACACAACACCATATGTGCTCAAAAACATACAACTCCTGTTGCAGCATGTGCAATGACAAGCTTGGGCTAAGTATGAAGTAAGTTCAAAATGAAACGTATGCACAGAGGGACTACAAGCAAATATACCTGCACATTTTTACACACATACACACAACATGTCCAAACCTATTCTAGCAAAGGTGAGTTGACATCACCTCAAAGACATAAATGTCACTTCACCTGCAAATGCATGAGGTTGATTTGCTGCCAACACCAACGTCAGAGAGGTGCTCATGGCATCAGGTCTGTAGCTGACCAGTTTCACCTCCACAGAGGCTTAAATACAGCCCCAAGGAGAAAGTGATATCCTAAAGCATGTCACCAACGAGAAGAGCAGCAGAACAATGCTGCCTTGGGTGGAAGGTGTAGAAGACCTGTCAGGCTGAGAAGAAGAAGGTGAACCGACAGTCAAAGAAAAAACACACAAGGTAATGTGCATCAACCCTAGGATGGTAAATGATATTCAAACAACTAAATACTGACTAGTGTCACATCAGTTAATATGATGCAAATGATTTACTGTAAGAAATGCATCATTCAAGAGTCAATAATTTGATGACTGAGGAAATTTGTGATCTAAATGTCTCCTCAAGATATGAAGAATAAAAAAATTTAAGAAGAAATGCTTCATGCGTTATGTCAAACACACAGCTCACCAGTCAGGATTCTATCTAGTGGTGCAAATATGAACTTTTCCCAAAAAATATCAATACCAATATGACCACAACCCCTGGCAAAAAGTATGGAATCACCAGGAAGATTTTCATCTGGTTAATTAATTTTGTGGGAAAAAAATAGATCACAGACATTCAATAAAACCAAAGTTATTTAAAACGGCAACTTTCTGACTTTAAGAGACACAAAACAAGAAAAGAAATTATGGTTGTCAAAAACAATTTCTTTTGGAGATAAAAGGGACAAATAATACAATCATTCAATCCTATGAAATCAGTGGCATGGAATCACACACACACACACACACACACACACAAAACAACAACAACAAAATACAACACACTAGTACATTGTTGTGCCACCCCAGGCTTTCATGACAGCTTGAAGTCTCTGAGGCATGGACTGAAGCGACAAACAGTACTCTTCACCAGTATGGCTCCAACCTGCAAAGCTAATCTGGAAACAGCAATCAGAGAAAGTTGGAGCCGGACTGTTGAATTGTCATGGACCATCTTCTTCAATTTCCACTATAGATTTTCAATTAGATTGGGATCAGGACTATTTGTGGGTCATGACATTGTCTTTCTTCAAGAACAGTTTCAACAAATTTTTGTTCTATGGCAAGATGCATTATGTCATCATCTCAAAACATCATTTCAATTGATGGGGTACAAAAAATGTCCAGATTCTCAACATAAACTTGTGCAGTGATGTAATGACAGCCATCTCCTCAATGCCTTGACCTGACATGCAGCCCCATGTCATTAATGACTGTTAATATTTGCATGTTTTCTTTAGGCAGTCGTTTTCATAAATCTCGTTGAAATAGAACCAAACATATTCAGTAATGAAAGTCATTAGTGGATATGTCTTTCATCCAGCCATTCACAGTCCACAATTAGTTTTCTTTATCCCATCATAACCTTCTTTCCTGTTTGGGTGATAATCCATTCTGTGATGATTTGCCTTCTTTAAAAATTCTGATAATCTTCTCCTTTGTTTTAATTGACATATCTTGTGTTGGAGCCATGGTTTATGTCAGTTCACTTGGTGCAACAGCTCTCCAAGCTGTATGCATTTCTTTTTAACCACAGACTAATGAGCAGATTTAATCTGATGCAGGTGTTAGCTTTGGAAATTGAAATTTACAGGCTGATTCCATGTTTTTTCCTTAGAACATTGTTTATTTTATTGCTTAGAGGTTTTCTTTTATTCAGTTTTTGATATAGTTTTTATTTGCATTTATTGCATGTTATTTTTTCCTAGTTTGGTTTTATTTATTGCATGGTTACGTAGTTTTGATCTGGTTTTAATTGTATGCAAGTTCTCTCACTTTGAGTGAGTCACTCAAAATGACTCACACTTGTGACAGAGTGATGGGCCTATCAGCAGCCAGAGTGAGCCAACAAGAAGGCAGCACCTGGAAATAAAGAGGAACCTGTGACAGGAAAAGCGAGGACATACAACAGCGGGTAAAAGAGGCTGGAGGCAGCGCACAGCGGACCCAGGTGTGGACGAGGGGCCGGAGTACAGCGAAGAAGCAGCTACACAGCAGAATAAAGATGTTGCTACATGAAAGACACGCAGAGGCAGAGCTGTTCCTTTTGATCGGGTGGAGCAGAGTTTGTCAATAAAAGGGTGTCAATAAAATCAATACCAATACTCTAATACCCAAGGTATAAAACAAGTAAAAGATAAAAATCTAAATAAATCACACAATTAAAATAACTTGCAAATAAAAACTATATCAAAAACCATTTTAAAGAAAACCTCTAAGCAATAAAATAAACACAATGTTCACATCAACCCTGCAACACTTGATGTAAAAGTAGCAGTAGAAGGGCAGCTTGCAGTTTGTGCTTTTCATAAATTATGTCCAGTATTTAAAGGTAAGGTAGGAGATGTTTTCTAGGAGTATTTCTTACTATATTTCTTAAATCCCCTTCACGCCATGATTTCAGCCAACAAATTAAATGCTCCAAGACAAAAAAAAAAAAAAAAAAAATAGTTACCTGGAACGGACAGGACTGAAAAACACCACCCAATCATTTTGANAATTGTTCCCTGCAACAGACAAGACTGAAAAACACCACCCAATCATTTTGACCAGCCTGTTCTAAAAGACTAGTGTTTATTAAACTCAACTGCCGTTTGTCCCTCCCCACCTCAACCTGTCTGTGCATACCCCTCTTAATGCACAAATCGCACACTCTCAGAGGCTTGGAGCACTTGTAGAGATAACGAAGTGAGAGCCAGAGCTTGGCTAGTTTACTACATCAAATTAGGGTACACATTTAAACATTAGGGACATTATGGTAGAAAAGGTGCCTATACCGAGCTGGAAAAGAAAAAGCTGTTGTAGAGAAGGCTGCTTCCAAGAAAAAATGCTGAAAGAGAGCAGAGCGAGAGCTCTACTACTTGATAGGTAAGTAAAGATTGTTTTTATGACTTATGGAAAATATTCCTTGATTTCCGGCATTATGTTGACATTTTAACAAGAATCCAGCCATTTAAGAAGATGGAACAAATTGGACGAAGTGCAAAGATACTTATACCTCAGTGTTTGCTTTTCACTGGTTAGGTTTGGTAAATAAAAGAATCTGGGGAAACTACACTACTTGAAGCAGATGG
>CM047990.1:4794278-4809766 GCA_026261665.1 Melanotaenia duboulayi | reverse complement strand
GCTCCTTTCTGGTAAAATTTCCTTTTTCCTGACATCTTTACTTATCATAAGTCATGCACAATTATAAAAAAGCAGTCTGTGGATGCACATCTCCAACAGACGCTGAAGAAGAGAATAAAGTACACTATGTTACGTCTGGTGGTGTGTCAGCCCAGCCAGCACCTCCCTACTCACCCCAGACCACATACCAGTCTGGCTAGTAGACTGTGCCAAGGAGCCCATGCAACTGCATTAAACCTTATCCCTGAAAACTCTCCATGTGTGTCTCTGTGTGCATGAGTGACATTTAGACTCCTCCATTGCCATTTATATTGGCATCATAGTATATACCACAGAGGCAAGTGCCTGAGCCAAATGTTGCTGATGACTCTCTTTATCCACTGCAGTACGCAGAGTTGGTAAAATCACAAACACACACGCAGACACACACACAAGCACACAGAGCAGCGATTAAGAATAACCAACTGGTGCAGATGGCTGTAAAAATATATATGAAGCCATAAGCCTTGAGGACACTGTAATGAAAGCTCCCCAGCTAAGAGCTGCAGAAAATATGATGCAGTTACACAGATATTAACTAGTATAATACTGTAGAGGTTATATATCTTTACTTTTAAGCACATATGTATATAATATGCTCAAAAAGCATCAAGAGTATTGGGCCTAAAACAAGGGAGTTGTATATAAGAAAAAAAAATATATATATATGTATACACATATATATGTATGTGTGTGTGTGCACAACGAATTGAAGTGGAAAATGAAATGGAAAGGCGCACAAGGTTGACAGCTTTCATTAAATGTCAACTGTTTAATGTTTAGATGCGAGCAGAGACAGCTGGTCTGATGGGATGTCAGAGCAGAGAATGTCAACTATGAGAATCTTCCTTGTAAATGGTGAATGTTAAAGCTTTAGCAATAAACACCACACAGCTCTTCTAGTTCCACCAGTGTCCCGTTTCTGTTTCACCACTGCTGGGTAAAGGGAAAGGAGCTAACCCTAAACTTAGCTGCAGCTTCAGCCAAGGAGTAATCCCCTTGCCTCGGCCTTCCAAGCTCAGTTTGTAGGTGGAAGCAGGAAAGTGTAACTGCTGTTTCTGTTGGAGTTTTCACAGATCGTGGAAGCAACAGATCAGAGCAGAATGGTAAAAAAAATGTTGCACTTCAGGAGCAAAAGGACTAGGTGGAAAGACAAAGAAAAAAACTGGTTTTGTTGTTGCTGAATGCTCCTGTGGGTGTCGCGTTTAGATCACCTAGCATAGCAACCGCTTAGTAAATGCAGCCAGCTCAGGTTTAATCCTGACCTCTCCTTGACCCTTTTTCCCATCTACTTACCAAACAAGGACACTAGAGCTCACAGAATATTAAATATATAACAATGTAAAAAAAGAAACTTTGGAACACACATTATAAAAACAACATGAATGAATGAACCCTGAACTTTGTCATTGCAACAGGTGCAACATTTTTTGTTCCAGTACAAACCAAGAGTAGACAACAACAACATATAAACATAAACAGGATCAGGCTGACTGAGGCAGCAGCCGCCGAGCAGCGCGCCATTTTCACAGATGGCAAAGATAAGATGAGGGAGAGTGATGGGTGAGGGGAGAAAAAAGAGGCATCTCTACTCTGCGCCTGAGGGGTGCAGCATAGAGATACAAAAAACAACAATTTCCCTTTGAAGACAGCATTTTTGCATTTCATTATTAATGACGTCATGATGATGCTTGGATTAATTGCTTGTGAAAAGCCTGACTAGTCAACTTTAATAATCACCTAATATCCCTGTCCTTAATACAGTTTATAGGGCCAACATCAGGCCTTTGAAGAATCAGTTAGTATATGTATGTAGTTTTTAAATTTAACTATCTTGTTTTTATGCAAAGCACTTTGTGCTACTCTTTGTATAAAAAGCGCTTTATAAATAGCATTTGATTTGATTTTATACCTGAGGTTCTCCAACTGGGAACTTTAAGAACACCTCTCTAATTTTGTTCTGCTTCACTTTATAAGAGTAAGCCTTTGCAGAAAGTGCTTCGCCTGCATCATTCCAACGAGATATTTATTCATCCTGAAAGTGCTTGGTTTTTAAGGCAAGCCTGGAATGTTTTACTTTTGTGCTTTTTGCCATCTTCATTTATTTTTCATCAGCTACACATATAACCCACTCATATTAATACAGCTTAACATATCTCACAAGTGTTTCCTTCACTATGGCCCAGAAGCATTCTAATAGACCTTGTTGTTGCAACAATATCTTCATTTTATTATAGGTATGTAGTTTTTTTGACAGGCACCTAAAAATAGGCAAGAATTAATCCAACTAGGGGTGGGTAGAGTAGTCAAAAGTTATACTCAAGTAAAAGTACTGTTACTTTAGGAAAAAATTACTCAAATACAAGCAAAAAGTAGTCATCCAAATATTTACTCAAATAAAAGTAAAAAAGAACTTACCTATAAAACTACTAAAGTATTGAGTACTTTCTGAGTGACATCAGATTTAATATTCTTTAAATTAGATGTTAATAAAATGAATTTTAATACATGAATAAAAACATAAATGAAGGCACCCACCACATTAAATAAAATACATCTTCAGCCTGGCTGTCATGGTCTTAATAATAAAACTTTTGAGACCAGAGCCTAGTAAAGGACACATGAGCACAGTATCAAGGGTATCTTCACCTTCTGTCGAATGTCTTTACTCTAATACTTTTAATAATTTTAATCATTTTACTTACTGGTAAAATTGGACCCATGAAGGACTCTGGCTCTTCTGGCAGTAACTGCCATTATACTGCCTGCCTACATCTGACTGCTGGTACAGAGTCAAACGTAACTGAAGTAATGTTTGACGTAGCCAGTAGCTTTGTTTGATTTGTGAAACAGTCATGTGGAAGTCAAATAAAACATATTGTTTGTATATTAACACATGACAAAAATAAAAGCAACGAGAATATTTAACATTGTAATGAAGTGGAAGTAGCATTTCTACTTCATCATTATACTTGAGTGAAAATAAAAACTATGTTTTAATAAATATATATTTAAAAGTACCATTAATTTTCAAATTTACTTAAGTGGAACGGCATAAATGTAATGCTATCCACCTCTGAATCACACAGACTGCAGCTGAGGCATGTAACACTTTATAGTGTGCATGTTTGGGCTGTGTTGCAGTGTTTCATGATATGCTCCAAAAATGGACAGATTCCTAATTAAAGGGGGTAAATTTCAGATTAGACACAAAATGCTGCAACAATAGAGGAAAATCATGAATTTGAGCCTGCAGAAACCAAAAAGAGATGTGAAGACACCAGAGAGAGGACTATCAGGCAGACAGCAGATGCTACAAGGAAAACATAGAATGGTTCAAACTTTACAAGATAATCATAAGAAATTAAATAAAAATGGACTCATCTGAAGGTAGATAATGTCGCTAGAAAGCTTAATGTGGAAGAAAAATTAAGTTTTTTTTTTTTTTTAAGCCTTAACATGTTTTTTTCCTTTTGTCTAAAATGTTTGTGCATTTGTGTCGGTGATGAAAAGGGTAAGGACACAAAACAGAAGTGTTGTTTGTAGCGCCACAGGGCACCTTAACACTCAGGCCAAATCCAAAATGAAACAATAATTCCCCTCTACTTCTGTTTCTGTCATGTTGAAGAATGTAATTTGAGGCCAGTGAGTTTTGACCCCAAGGCTCTACTGTACGCCACACATCCTCCATCAGCTCTGTGTGTGTATGTGTGTGTATGTATGTGCGTAAGGGTTATAGTGTGTGTTTGTGTGGAGGCCAGGCAGACCCCGGGTTGTTCTCTGTCCCAATGGTGATTTTAGACAGCTGTGTCCCTCACATCCGCTGCCCCAGAGGCACAAATGTGAAGAATAAAAATGCTCAGATTAAAAGCAACGTTTACTGGGATGAATCCTCACCTGTGTGATATGGTTAAATCACAAAGAAATTATTTTCCCTGCAGACATAGTCAAAATAAAATTAAGGGGTATTCTGCTAATTAGCCTTTACGGCAGATATTTGGATATGAAACAGACCTTTATATTTCCCGTTGAGGAAAACAAGAGAGTTAGTTTTTCATTTATTTATTTTAACTTGTCCTGTCCAGCATCTTAGCAGACAGAATGATGGTCTGACTGCTGTGTTGTGCCGAACAAATTTGCTTTGCCAAGGTAGAAGGATCTCTACAACCACCAGACAACCAACTGCAACACCTGTACAGAAACACAAGAGAGAATTTCCTACAGCTTTTACAGGTAAACTAAGCTGACAATCATCAGGAGTTCATAAAAGAAATTAACCCAGACGATAAAACAACATGTATCACAACAACAACCAAAGTACCAGAAACATACCCACACAAATAAATCCTAAACAAAAGTATCTCTTAGAGTATAAACCCACTGAAGAAGTCAGTGACTGTGTCAGCATGCAGAGTATGAGTTAAAAGGAGTGATCAGAGTGGCCCAGAGACCCGAGTGATCAGCAGCAATCCCGGAGCACGAACCCAAGCCACTCCACCATGAAGACATCCCCGGACCCACCCAGAGGGTGGCAGAGGAAGGCCCCAGCCAGAGCCCCCCACAGTCATGGGGCACAGGCCTTGGAGGGCCAAGATCGGCAGCAGACCCCGCCAGATACCGACCATCCAGGGAAGCCTGAACGAAGGGCCCAGGGCCCTGAGAGCCCAGGGCTGGCAGCAGTAGGCACCCCGACTCCCAGGGAGGCCCCCCAGGGCAAAACTGGCCAGGAGCAGTCGTTCCCACGGCCAGGACACACAGCGACTGCAGCCAATTAGCTACCACCAACCACAGAAGGCACCCGCCCACCACATGCCGAGGGGGGAAGGAGAGGAGTGGGAGCAGGACAGTGGTAAAGCCCAGACCCATGGCACACGACCCCCGGCCTACCCAGGCCTCTCCCACAAATCCATGTGATCCCTCCCCTACCCACATACACACTTATCTCCCCACAAACAAGAGTTTTTTAAAGAACATTTTAAATCTCATGTTTAATCTATTAGGTTTCATGAGCCCATTCCTCATTTAAAAACAAATCAATATTTAGGTTTTCAAGCAATTACAAGATAAATATTAAAGACTGAAATGGTGTATCCAGTGTGTCTGTTCTACTTCCCAGTGCTAAAACTTATATTTATTATCTGTATTATCCAAAGGACTAAAATCAATATGTACCAAAACTGACAGAAGACCAAGATTTAGGGGACTGTTGCCTGCAGAGCTTGGAACAAATATCCTCTAACATGTTCACATCCATTTTCAGGAATTGCTGTATCTTATGCATACTCACAGGGGGGTTGGAGAGAGACACAGAGTTGACCCTGGAGTAACGCTTACTTTTTGCATCACTTTAAAATCACTAATTAACTCGACATACATGTCACTGGACTGTGGTAAGAAATGTGAGTACTTGAAGACAACCCACACATGCACATTAAAATTACACTCACCAGCCACTTTGTTAATTAGGTAAATCAACTCAGTGCATTTAGTAATAGATGTGGTCAAGAAGACATGCTAATGTTTAAACTGAGCATCACATTGATACAAAAATGATAATTTAAGTGACTTTGAACATGACATGGTTGTTGGAGTATTTCAGAAACAGAACACAGCCATCTCTAGGGTTTACAGAGAATGGTCTGAAAAAAAAGGAGGTCAGAGGAGACTGGGCAGACTGGAGATGATAGACAGACAACAGGAGGTCAAATAACCACTCCCACGGCAGAAATGAGCTATGTTAATATGAGGGCTGGTTTCAGAGACAGGGCTTCAGGCTAGTGCCCGACTAAAATGCCTGTTACAGCTGATTTAACTCAAAGTCACTTGCAGAAACTTAAATAAAATCCAGGTTTGGCTTATTCTGGATTAAACTAAACCAGGTGAAATAGTGATGATTAGAATACATTAAGATTAGGTTTATTCTTAAACTAATCCTACAAAGGCAAAGGTTTAACTTCTTTTTAGAAATGTTTGTTGAGGAGGATGAACTATCTGGATTATTCGGAGGCCTGCTACAGGACAGCTTGAGGACAGGAGAAATCCACTGATTTATTTTGATTAAATAAACTACTTTTGTACATGCAAAAGAAATGCTGTACAGCTATGATCTCTGCTGGAGCAATGAGCAAGACTTGGACTGAGAGGTGTTTTCTGCTTCAGTTATAAGGAGCATTCAGAGACGGAAAGTATTGTTTGTTTTTTTATTACTTTCTATTTATGTACAAAATAAAACCTGAAGATTAAACAAGAATAATTTTAAATCTAGTTTGTAGACGTTGCAACATGCTCAAATATTTAAGTAAGTAACCATATTCAGCTGGTTATGATTCAGAGTTAGTCAGCAACATGTTTCATGTTTTACAATAAACTATTACTTTTTATTATATTAAGGTCCCAATGTATCTTTGGAAAATGTGTAAAACATTTTTTTTCCTTTGTTGTGTTTTATTTGGGTGACAGCTCTACACTTTGCTTTAGGAAAGCGCCTGGACATATCTTGGGAAAAATAGGTAAAACACCTAAATTACGTACAAATATAAAATAAAAAGTACATTATTTTCCTTTAAACACTACCTTTGGTGTTGGTGGTGGCTGATCTGTGCCACCTCACCAGTGCAACAACCACCATAGCCATGTCAGGAGCAAAAGTTAAGATTTTAAGCAGCGTTGGTTTGTCTGTTAGCAAAATTACTTAAAAAGTTATGGATAGATTTTGATTACATTTCCATGAAATCTCAGACATGGAATAAAGAAAAAGTAATGAGATTTTGGGGATTATCTAGATCACCGCCTGGATCCAGGAATTTTCTGTACTAATGGGGGATATTTTTTCTATTAGATTTTCTAACTCAAAACTAATGCCGACAATAACTGGCAAAAAAAAAAAAAAAGGAAATACAATGGCTGGGCAGACGTCTGTACTCTCTGAGTGCTACTACTTTGTTTCATTTGTTGGTCAGTTGTTAGTTTTTTAAGTTGTGTCTCTCTTTTCTTTGGCCAGTATGGGGACTGAGTTAAGTCTTCTTGAGAAGAAGACTTCTAACCATACATCTACAAATATAACAGTGATAGTACAATACAAAGTACAACTAAATGTCTTCAATCCCACTTTTTAAATTTTTTTTTTACACAGTCTTTATTGACATTTTTTCATGAAAATGTCAAACGGCAACAACAATCTGTCAATGTTCCATTTTCCACCAAGGAACAAAGGAAACTATTAGATGTAATGGGTATTTGTGTCCAAGTGTTTGACTGGTAATGTACACTATAAAATTATTATTATAAGATATACTATATTATTGAAGCACAAGAACATAACAAACATAAGAAAAAGAAAAACATTTTAAAAAGACAATACTTACCACTGAGTGTCAGCCTCTGTATTTGTGTAAATCCAGTCTCTCTGTCTCCTTCTGTCTGCATGTGTGTGTGTTTGTTTCAGACAGGGGACTCTGTGTGATTTGAGGCCAGGCAGGGTCTTACTACGGTTAGTAAGGTCACAGAAAGCCAAGTTACAGCCTAATTAGATCACTGCACACATCCTGCTTAGAGGCTTCGCAAACACACACACATTCTCCTTTATCCAGCCCTGTATGTGTGTTTGTTTGGTGTACATGTGGACAGGAAGAGAGCAGCCTCAGACAGCAGCTGACCCTTTGACCAGCGTATAACTCGAACATCTGCAGGTCACACCCTTACACAGCAGAATGGCACTTCCTGTCCCTGTTACAAAGACAGACAGTCGACATAAACATGTCTCATCCTTTTGGACAGTGATCCGGTGTAACCTTCTTTTCTCTATGTTCAACAGCGGCTTCGTGGAACTGGTTAATCATCATTCTGCAAACAACATAAGTTAGAAGTGTATTTTTTAGAAAAACTAAAAAATGCATCAGGAGGGAGACAACACCTGCTCAAGAACACAGTTTTCCTCAGACATGGAAACCAACTGGAAAGGCTGACAAATGACCCGGATTGGCTTCTCGGATATTTCAGCTAAATGGGGAGTTTCTCTTTTTTTTACATTGTGAGATCATTTTTTTATAACATAACATTTTGTTTTCAGTGTCATTTGGAATTAAGAGAAATCCAAACCAATATTCTCCAGTGACCAACATTTTTTTTTTCTCTATACACATTTTCACCAACAAATAATTTGGATAAAAAACAAAGTTTCTTCATTTCATCAGAATTATGGAGCACTGGGATGTAAAGTAAGCTGCCACTTCTCCCCCCAAAATGCTGTTTTTCTTTTTCTTTTATAATAACACCTAGATCAGATATCTGTTAATAGAAGACAAACAAATATACAACTACAGTCCAAAGCAAAACTTTAGACACCCTATTCATTTAAAGAAGATGAACCATTTCTTCAGTATTTTACCAACTGTTTTTTATTTTTTAATTGTTGTGGCCTTACCTGATTGTAAAAGTCTTTTGATGATAGTTTCAAAGCTTTATTTATTAATCCAATTTTATTATTTATCTATTCTGTAATGAAACAAAAAGGAATATAAAAAATTACTGCAATTTTTGTTCTTTTTCACCGCAGAACTAATTAAAATGTGAAGTCTAGTAAAATATTAATTATTTGTAGATAGTAAAATGCACCTGGGGCATTATTCCAGCACAGTTAAATGTTTTTGTAGTGCAAAACAGCAGGTACAAAATGAAAAATATTAGTGTACAGAACCCTGGTAGATATCAATGCAATTACAAATCGTGCTCTTTTCAGTACACAGCACTAAACAAATGTACAAATAAATGCACTTTTAAAAGGCAAAACTATTTAGAACAAAGTAAATGGGGCATATTAGTGTTGCACCACTCTGCACTGGTACTTCAAACACTGCAGCATCTGAGTAGTGAATTTGGCTGAATTGACTTGTATGATAATCTCACACAAAGAAAGTTTGAAGTGGTAGAACATCTTGAACATTTGCTCATACGTTCTACTGCATACACACTTTGGTAATAACTTCTGTGCATGTATACTAGAACAAGGATTACTAGTTAAATGACCATATTGAATTCTTACTGTGGTTCAGTTCAACTGTGCTTGTACCCATAATGACTGTAGGGGGAAAGGAAAATATTCTGGAACCAAACATAGAACTTCTGTAAGAAAAAGAAAGATCCAGAGAATTTTCTATACTGGGATCTTGATTTTAAACACATCTCACAAGCCAAAGAGGACAACACACAAGGAACAAAACTCCACAGACCAACTTAAACCTTGTCAACATTATTTGATGAGACCTAAAAAGAGATAAGATGAAAATAAGATCTCACTTAAAAGGTTAAAATAGGGTTTAACCTTTAACTATATAGATTTTGAAATTGTGCCATCTTGCGATTTCATATCAGATCACAACAAATAGACGAACAGGAATAAATATGCAGAGCAGATTTTAAACCTGCTCCATTTTCCATCCACTTAAACACACAGTCCTCCTGACGAGCTCCTTGCCCTTCATCCCTCCTTCTGCCACATGCTGCATGGCGACCGATCTTTAATTGTTGCCGTAATCAGTGTGATTCATATTGCCTCATTAATATGCCTGTTGTTCACACAATCTTCCCACATGTCTCTCTCCTCTCCAATATATCCCTTCCATCCTGCACTACTACTCTCTCTATGCCTGTTCTTCCCTTTTATCTCTCAAACCACTGTCCCTTTTTTCCTCATTTCTCTTATTTCCATCTTATTATTTCAGCCACTTACATGACCTCCCCCCACCCCTTACCCCCATACTTCCTCTTCTTGTTCACTGATCATACATAAATTAACAGTGAAGGCTTCCATAATTGCTTACGTAAAAACTCTCGCTAACACACACTGTGCTCCCTATTTAACAGGTCTAATTTTATCCCCTTGCACCATATCACCCGCCCCACTAATACACATGGTTTTTATGCTAAATGATTGATGTCTCACCATACCACATTTTCCACTTCATTAATAAAAAATGGTGTCTTTATTTATTAATGGGTAATATACATATACATGTATTTATGATTCAATTAGGGAGGCGATAGAGCTGCAGTCAGGACATATATGAGGAAATTCACTGCGCAAGCCGAAGACCTTAGTGCTTGGTAACATATTTGTATTGGTGTATTGCTTGTCTTGCCATAGAAGACGTGACAGCACTGTGCAGTTAGGAGTGCTGTGCTTCAATGCAGGTCGGGGTTTTTCATGGAAGAGTACAGGTACTTTTGTTTTCAAAAATACTGGATAAAAATGCTTGATAAAAGAAAAATAACAATATAAAAATGCCCATTTTTAACTAATGGTTCTGAACCCTTTAAAGCCCTTCTTGTAAAAAAAAAAATATAAAAAAAAACCTTCCCAATTCAACCACCCGCACACCTAAAGAATAATTTCCAAAATGTTATAGTCACTATTTTAAAGGACAACCCAGCCTGACCACATGGCAGGTGAGACAGGAGGTATGTTGATCCAGACCAATAAATGTTTAACTTTTTATTTTATTAATTTCCTATTAAAAAATGTTTAAGTTTTAACTTGTTACAAAGTTTGTTTCCCATGCGATCTGATTGCGATCATAAATTTTATGGACAGATTTTCTGGGCACAGCAGGGCTGGCCTTATTAAGGTCTGATTAGGTCTCTGCTTCCTGCTCCACTTTGCTTCATCTGGCCATGATCTCCTGCTCTCACTGGAGTGGTTCTCAGCTAAGTGTGAAGCAGCTGGGATAAGGACCAGCACTTTTGAATCTGAGGTTATGGTCTTCACTTGGAAAAGGGTGGGGTGTTCTTTTTGGGTTGGAAAGGAGATCCTGCCCCAGGTGAAGGAGTTCAGGTTTCTAGGGAGATAGAGATCAACAGGCAGATTGGTGCAGCATCTGCTGTGATGCAGAGTTTGCATCAATCTTTCATACTGAAAAAGGAGCTAAGCCAAAAATTGAGGCTCTTGGTTTATCATTCTACAGTCTTACTCTCACTTCTGGTCACAAGCTGTAGGTGGTGACCTAAAGAACAAGATTTCAGATACATGAGTGAGTGACTGTTCACCGCAGGGTGTCTGGACTCTCCTTTGGAAGTAGGACGAGAAGGTTGGTCAATCAAGGAGTAGCGCCACTCCTCCACATTAATGTTTTTTGTGTGTGTGTGTGTTCCTCTTTACAGCTTTCCAAAAATGTAACTTTGACGATATTGTTAGCTCTTACGTCCTCCTCCGGACACTTTTGTCCCTTTTGCTCAACTTTCGTATTTTACTTGGTGATCATTTTGGCTGTGTTGCAGCTAGTATCATCACGTTTTGCAATTATTCTTTTTAGACAAATTTTTGCAATCCGGTGTCTTTTCCTCACACATGTATTTTATACTCTGTGGTACAAAAACACACGAAAAAAAAAGTCTTACATCTATGGAAGCTGGGCTTGCATGTTTTTTAACAGTTTTCTTGTGATGACGGGATAATTTATCTTGTTATCTTGACAAANATGTGATGACAGGATAATTTATCTTGTTATCTTGACAAAACAAAGCTTGTTCCCTGTTAGCATAATTCAGTTAAAACTGCTCTAAAATAAAAACTATAATAGCTAGAACAAGTTTTTTTAAGCTGAAAGCTAATACTCTCACCTTTCAAGATGTCACATCATTACGAGTTAATGACATCATCATGTTACGCTTTGTGCAGTGCACAGCGGCGATATAAACACACAGTAGCGCCAAGAAGTCACAGGAGTCAGAGCGTAGCGTAGATTTTACCAGTCAGTCAGTACAGAAAAAAGTTGCTCGTTTTTGCCAAAATTCTTCAGCAGGCTTAGTATAGTTATAGTATAGCCAGGGGTTACTGCTAAAGAAGAAGAAGAGAAACACAAATTAATGGCAACAACAACGTAGTATAATTTTACACAGAGAGTAAATGTTATAACAATGTAAGCACTCAGATAGAAAGCTACAGACCATGGATGTTATGCCTTACCACTATCGTCTGTGACACTACAACACATTGTACAAGTGAACACACTTAAATATAATACCTTTTTTGGTTCTCCATGAATAAACAAATAGCTACTTTTTATCTGCATTTCTCAGCCAGGAGGTGCAAGGTGTGACATGTCTTTGCCTGGTAAGCAGTGCTGCATGAAAACATAACTTAAATGATTGTGTTTGTAACAGTCTAGGTGAAACAGCATGTCTTTTCATAAAGAAGATTTTCATAGTTTTCTTTTTTTCAAAAAAAATTTGAAAGGTAAATGACAAACCTGATGCATTTCACAGACGTCTAAAATTTAGCATTTTAGTACACATCAACATTGCGACACAATTTCCTCAAGAACATTTTGATTTCATGAGTTAATTATTGTGTCATTTATTCAGCGTTGGAAACTACTGTTGCTCCCATTTTCATATTTTAAAATGTACTCCAGATTTAAAGTGTGTTATGTGTGATTCAGCATCCCAATGTTGGTCTCCGACATTTGTGTGTAGCAATAGAGTTTACCTGAGGACAAGAGAGCACGTCAGACATGCTAGTGTTTTTTTCTACGTGTAAAAATCTGAATTTGACACTAAACTGGGTAAACGTCTTGTGCACAGACTGGGATGAATGAAGCTCTTCTTAAATCGGTCACGCAAGTAACACATTGCCTTTTTAAATAAACCCACTTTAGAAACCAATAGCTCAAAAGATTTTGTTGTTTTGTTGAAAGTTAAGCTACACACTAGAAAGCAGAGGTTATTCATACCACACAAGCCTATTGCTCTTATTTAACATCGTAACATGAACTTGTAGACA
Organism: Melanotaenia duboulayi; assembly: GCA_026261665.1. NCBI lineage: Eukaryota > Metazoa > Chordata > Actinopteri > Atheriniformes > Melanotaeniidae > Melanotaenia > Melanotaenia duboulayi. Next base: position 4,796,952 of record CM047990.1, on the reverse strand, counting down.
AAGGAGGAAAATTTCTGAACAAATAAGAAATCTTTCATATTAGTTTTTGCAAAATAATCCCAAATTTGTCAGGCAGTAGGTAGATAAAAAAAAATCCACAATACAGAGGGAACACAAGTTCACGTGTCAGGGAAATGTTTTTATTTATTTATTTTTTTATCAGGATAAAATGTAGCTGCCCTCCCTGTCAGACAAAATGTACACACACTAGCACTTACACACACACACAAAATAACTCCTTTGCTAACCTCATAAATCATGCCCCAAAGAGGACGCTCATTTGCTTGAACCATTACTGTTGTGCAGTACCGGCTACTAAATTAGCCTATATTAGCAGTTTCTTTTTGTAAATGGGTGCGAGCGACTGTGTGTATCTGACCACTAACCTAATAGAAGTCAGTATAACCCTGCTGGCAGAGACTGGGCTAATAGAAAGATAATGAGTCTGTCCATACTCACGCCTCTATTAAATCTCCCCTTAATACTCTCTCCCTGGAACAGCGGGTTTATCAGAGCCCACTCCTTTATGACTGCAGTGTTATAAGAACAGTGAGACATCTAAGAATATTCATGGTCCACTAAAGCAAAATACTTGTTCTAAACTATTTCTGTTTATTGTGAGAACAGGGGGTGTTTCCAAGGCCAAGCCCTACGGGAAGAGCAGTTTGTAACTTCTACATGAGAGATAAGTCTAAACTTCCACAGTTAGACAATGAACTGCCTTCTGGAGGAAGGCTCCTTTGGTTTGGTGTACTTTTTTGGATTTTTTATTTTTTTCTGGTATGAGACATACAGTATGTGTGGATTTCTTCCTATTTTTTTTTTGTTTGTTTTGTTTATTTGTGAATTATTAAATTATGGTTAAAAAATGTATTTTGTTACTTCACACTGTCCTACCATCAAATTCCCAAAAAGTTAGGTTGCTATGTAAAATATGAATAAAAAAAAATAGAATGCATTGATTTATAAAATGGAATACAAAATGAATCTAATTATTATCCCTAAACATAAAGTTGGATATTTCTCTCTGCGCAAAGCTGACCCGGGGGCCTCATGTTCACATCTACTGAAAGATGGTGTACGGCCAAAACAGGAAAAGTATATATACTATATATTTTTTAGATGTATAAATTTTTGCGTACGCTTGTTCATGCACATCTTTCCATGACGCAACCCAGCTGACATAGAATTGGTTGCAGCTGCATGTACTACTTGGACTTCTTTGTCTCCCACATTAATAGATATGCAAATGAGTATAAAGACATGGCACCATGTTCAGGATGGATGTGTGTGCGCTTCTCAGCTAAACACACATGGATGCATGTTAATGTCCTCACATGACATAAACAGAGACAACTGATTGGTTTACATTTAGGTTTTGGAATTTTATCAAGGCCTAAAATATGTGTGGAAATTAGGTTAAACATAGTTTTGTTTTGTTGTTTAGCGGGGATGCTACACAATGCTAAACATCACCCTGGAATTACTTTTTACAGACGTGTGGCTGCTATCAGATTCACGATTTTTCACAAAATGGTAAAATATAAATGTTAAAATATCTCACTTAAAAACTCTGATTTTTTGTTTATGCTCTACTAGGAATAAAATATGACCTGATGAGATTTGCAAGTCATTGCATTCTAGTGTTGTTTTACACAGCTCCCCTTACTTAATGCTCTTGCGTGTTTGTACCACATTGGGATAGAGTGGGAAAGACAATAAGGCCAGGCCAATAAACAGTTAACACAATATCTCTTTATGCCAGAAGGGAAGGATAAAAATGAATGGACAGAGGCCTAAGGAATACCTCAAAGACAATGTGTGAATAATGTCTTTAGGTTCATTATTTACTCAGAAATAAGGCAGAGGTTTCCAAAAGACAGCCAAAACAATTCCAGCTTTCCAAATGTTTTAAAAAATAAAGGACAAGTTTTTCAGAATTGAATGGTTTTGGTGTGTTGTTATGCCTGCAAACACAATCCAACTATACATTGGAACAAAGAAGTAAAACTTTTAAGAACCATACCAACAGGCGTAAAAAACATATCAAATATAATTTTAATAGTTTTAGCAAATTACTAATAATATTATTCTTGTGTTGTCTAAATGAAAGGATAATATATTTGAATGATGTAGTAACAAAAGGTGAATTAGTCATTTTTTTCACGAACTCAGTTTATTGGATTTGTAAGAAAGAACCACAGGACAAATCACGTGCACATATTAACACAGCCTGCATCAGCCTCTCTTAGAAAATCGTGCATTCAGATTCACAAACACAGCAAACCGACAGAGAAACGTGTCCAGAAGTAAGTTATTTAGATATGCTTTTGGGATGAAGATAATGTGATGTCACCTTGAATGGAGACACAATGTCCCTCCCAGTGCCTTCCTTTCGAGGTGTACAGCAGCAGAGGAGGCACATATGAATGACAATGCGGTTTGTGTCAGTGCAGGCTGACTTATTGGGGATGTATAGTGCAAGCCAGGCCAGCTTTATTCACTCTGCTGTGTTATTTACCCCTTTTTTTCTATTGCCAGTGCATTTTTATTGCAGAGGGAATCAGGAAGATGTAATTGCCTACCAGGTATCTGCTTGCATTATCAGGCCGAGGATGGCATTAACTATAAATAGATAAAGGACATTATGCTGCCACATTGTGTACTCTGTGTG
>CM047990.1:4723058-4738307 GCA_026261665.1 Melanotaenia duboulayi | reverse complement strand
GATTTTGGCATGATAATGCCGCCATATCTTGGTTTTGTTTATCTATATTTTTCCTACACGCTGCATCCAATGTAGTCTGCCGAAGCCTCCCTGTATTGTTTGTTTCGGTTGGTGATTTGGTGGCATCAACAGCGTGTGTTGCATTTAAATGATACTTCAGATTCAAAGTACTCCGGTGATAAGACAGTTCAGCTTTGCAGTGGTTACAAATAACTTTGGTCCCATGAAATCTGCCACTTGGTAGAGGTTTGAAATGAAAATGTCTCTGTAGAACTTTGTTACCTTTCTCCACTTTGCTTTGCCTACCAGGCTAGTCCACCCCTAATGCTTTCATTGGTTTAGATGTGTGATACATCCCACTACCCTCTGTGACATCAACGCATTGACCCTGCTCTAACACACACACACACACACACATATATATATATATGTGTGTGTGTTAGACAATCAGTTGTCTATAAATACTCTCAGAATATTATGAGGGTTAGAGGACTATTGTGTAAGAGTGATTTAAAAATATGTATTTATTGTTAGCAGACTTAATGTAAGTGTATTAACTCACCTGTCTAAAAGATTGATCAGTATAACAAAACAGTATTGTTTGAGTTCTCTGTACTACGAGAAAAGCATATTATACTGTATTATACTCTTCAGTGATTCATGTCGAATCAAAAAGATTATTTTGATGTTTATATAGCATTAAAGGTCTTAGGGCCTAAATAAATATCAGATCTTCTGAAATGTTTTGAGCTTTTACAGTACCTTTGGTCATCAACGTCTGCTTTCTGTTCCCAGAGTTAAGACTAAACATGGATAATCAGTTTTTTTCCATATACAGTATACGCTGAACAAACTCCCAAAAACTGCAGACCAACGTCAGCTCACGCTTTTAAATGAACTTTTTTTCCCTCTTGCTGCTGCATTTGATTAACTTAAATTCAAGGATTTTAAAAACTTTCCCACATTTTTTTTATAGTACATTTAGTGTAAAACATTTTGAATCTGCTGTATAAATAAGTTTATCTTGCCTTGCAAGAAGATACAAAAATTGATTTCATATTTCCAATTCTGTCTGATTTCAGTTTTCCTGCTATTTTGCTTTTATTTGCCTTGATCATTGATGCTTGAGCGGGAAAAGCTTTACACAGTGCAGATGCACCCCAGTGGACTAAAACATTTTACTCTTAAAACACTAAGTCTTGTTCTTATTGGACAGTTTCACCTTACTTCCATGCTGTGTAAGCATTCAGCTCTATGTTCTGATTCCTTGAGCAGAGTGCTTTGAAGGGGCATGCCCAGTCTGACATGTTTGCCAGTGTTTACCACTGTGTATGGCATGGGGTGCAGTTTGGAGTGTCATTCATACTTACACTGTAAATATGGGAAGCAGTGTAGTGGAAGAGATCTGAAAATTACTCTGCTGCGTGCCTCAGTGACGAAATTAATAAACGGAGGCATGGGAGCGGAACGGGTTTTGACAATGCAAGTCTATCTCTCCTCTTTTTACTCTCATTCCATCCCTTTTTTCTCATCCCTGCTGTCCTATTTCCCTCTCTCTCTCTCGCCACTGTGGCCTAATAAGGCTCAATTACACGGAGGTTCTTCCATTCATTATAGGCACAGGTTCCAACCTCTCTTTGTGGACTCCTAATAAATACTAACACAGAGAAATAGCCGAGTCCTGGGCTTACTTATGAACCGGTTAATAACTGGGTGCTGTTGCAATGATGGAAACAGCTTTCTCAGCAGCCTGTCTGGCTGCCATGCAAACACAAACACACAGTGGATATGAGTTTTTTGGGTTTTTTTTAAGAGAGAGCTCGCCCTCTAGTTAGCCCCTGAAACAATGCTTTGGTGAATGACAAGCGCCAGCAATTAGCACTTCCATGACGCAGGGGTAACCCTATACATCTTTGTCTGTTTCAATCACGGAGCGGCGCCACTCACGGTAAGAATTAGGACCGAGGATGCCATCAATTTCCTTTAACCTGTTTTATATTGCTCTGTGTAGGTGAATGCATGATAGATTGTTTTTGTCAGCCTATTAAAAGTGATGTTGAATGCGTTAACAGAAGAGGGTGGAACACACCCATTGAATCTGGAGGTGGCGGATGCGTGTTTGTGCTTGCATCTATGTGTTTGGATGACGAAAAAATAGTCCCATTCTCACAATTTATGGTCCTCTCACTTGCTTTCTCTCCCACAACAGACCTTGATATCTAATCACACTCCATACCATGAAAGACTCTCAGCTTGCTTCTGTCCATAACATCATTGGCAGATACACACCCCTCCTCTTCACACAACAGCTCAATCTGCCCTCTCTGAGCCTGTACACTGTCACTGGGAATCAGACAGGCGGGCTCTTTATGGCGGTCTTTACGACTCTGACTGAAATAACTGTATTCCCTGGTGGGAGATAGAATGGTGGTGGGAAATGTAACTGTATACATTTACTACAGTATGAAAAGGACGGAGGGAGCATACACAAGATGAGAGATGTCTGACACTGGTCAGTCAGGACAATGTCCATTCAAAATGCCCTCTCATCTTTTCCTGTCTCATATAAAGCTTTCTCTTTAGGACACATCTCATCTGACCATCTCACTCTCTCTGTCTCTTTGTCCATCCTCCCTGGCACGTCTAAACCTGCAGCCGTGGAAGAGATTGCCATCCTGGGTTGTCTGGCGAGATGAAAGATGGCACAACTGTGGCGCTCACGGACGATCGCACTCTCCGTGACACACACATTTTCCCTCTCTCTCACACCCACGTATGTCCTGGTCTTTCACTCGCTGCTGAAATGCTCCCTGCCTGGGCTAATTTACATAATACACTTCTGACACCTTTACTTTATTCATCAATCACACCCAGGCAGCTTCTTCAGGTCCGGGCTTTTGTCTGAGCATGTCTGTGGCTGTGTAAGGCTCGGCACAAAAGATTAATTTCACAGCTTTTTTCCCCTCTCTCTTTTCCTCTCCTTCGTCTTCATCTTTCTCCTCCCTCCTTCCCTCCATCCTTTTTACCTCACCTCTTATCATTGTCCTCCTCCTCCTTTCTCGTTCATCCCTCACTTTCATTTTACAAAGCCTGCAGAATGACAGCAGCCAGATAATGAAAACAACAATGCAAGCATTTTTTTTCTTCTCCTTTAACTCTGGCAGGTCATATTCCTACATTCTCTCAGGAGTGTATTATCCCTGCCTTTCTCTCTCACCTTTTCCTTCTGTCTTCTGATCTTGTTCATTCACTTCTTCTGCACCTATACGATCTGTTTCCAGTGTTGTTTTTTTCATCCTGCTTTGGCCAACCAGTAACATACTCCCTGTCAATCCTGAGCCTGCTCTCCCCCACTTGTCCAAGTTTCTCTTTCTCTTGTGTTTTCTTCTTGGAATTGAAAAGTAATTTCCTGCATGTTCATAGCTTGAAGTTTTTATGCTCACAAAGAAAAGAAAATGGAAGAAAAATAATAATAATCTTTTGTGATTAAAACAATGAACACAGCGTGTTGTTTATCACTTCCCTCCATCGTTATCGACCCTCATGTGTACCTAACGTTTCAATTACGTGAAATAAATGAAATAGGGCCTGAAAATCTCACGCTTGTTCATCGATGGAGATGAGAGGGCAACTGTCGCTCAGATATCAATTTTTGAACAGATGGGTTGCCATGAGGGGCCATATCTCCCTTTCAATTAAAAAAAAATCTGAAGAAGTCATTGTCTTAACTGTCATGCAAAAACACACAGATGGGTTTTGTTTGCATCCATGTAGGACTAAGCCTTTTTTTTTCCACGCAGTTGCTCATTGGCCACCAGTGGACATCTGTGGTTGTACTTGCAGCTTCAGCTCAAAACAATCACTAAAAGGACAGTTAAGTATAAAAAATAAAGATTTAAAAAATGTCCAAGTTAAAATAAATGTCCAGGTAAGGGAAAGTCTGCAGTGGCTTTGGTTCTGCTAAGGAAGCTAAACAAGCATGGCGACTGCACTCACTCAATCGCCCTCAGTTTTTGCCCTTGCCCAGTGCCCCTTCAGCCCCTCCCCCACCTCTCAAACCGTGTGGCATCTGAACCCAGCCAACAGGATAATTAGCCCCACAGGCCAGTTTAGCAGGATGGAAACTGCATTTCACAGAGTCTTCCGCACCAGAAAACAGTGAAACTGCATTGGCATCAACATTGCTTGTTGACCCTCACACTTACTTTTCAATCTGACCCCCACCTGCAGTCCCAGAAGCCACCACAGGAATCACAGGAAGGGAGGAAATTAGCTGATCCAAATGAAATGAAGGATTTTGATAGACAGAATGTTTGCTTTTCTCAGGGTTTGGTACTGTCAGTTACAGAATCACCTTGGACATGCGAAGATTTTGGCAGTACAGTCTTGATATATGTTGTTTTACTACTTAACTTTATTTACGTACAGTATAACCCAGCAGACAATTGTACCTCATACATACATCCAATAAGATCAATAAATAACTACCTCAAAACCATTTGAAGAGTAGTTTGAAGAATATATTTTAGTGAAATTACATAAGATGACATTCAACCAAATAGATCACATACAGTGATGTGTCCTACTACTGTTTGCGCCAGCAATATACAGCTGCACCACTTTTCTAAGCACTGTCACCCTTAACTAACTGCTTGTCCAACATCAGCCAATGGTTAAGTGATAAATATACTGAAGACTGAACTCAGAGAAAACAGAAAATGTAATTGTTTTCCTTCACAGTAACAGTAAAATAGCCATAGGTCCTTTGGCTTCGTCCAGTCCTATTTGTGAAACGTAGCTGTCATTTTTGACTCTGCAGTGTATTTGGAGCATCACTCTAAACCACGAGCGTAAAACTCCGGTCCTCGGGGGCCTCTATCCTGCAGGTTTTTGTTGTTTCCCTGCTCCAACACACCTGGCTGAAATTAATGGGTCATTGTGAAGAAGTTGAAAGGAAAGTGTTGGCTCCATTTGATTTGAATCAGGTGTGTTGGAGCAGGGAAACAACAACCTGCAGGATAGTAGCGCTTGAGGAGCGGAGTTTGAGACCCCTGCTCTAAACAGTTAATAAAAATATTTTCATCCATCTCCACAATATTTATAAATTAAAACTTTCTGTATCAAAGGTTGCAGTGGAGATGATTATTCATGCTTTTATATCCAAACGTCTGAACGAAGCTAATCGTCTTTGGACCTGCTTTAAACAGGAACTTGACTGCAAGTGATCCAGAACTCTGCTGTACAAACAGGTCCTTATCACACCTGTTTCAGTGTGCCTTCACTGGTTACCAGTTAAGGGAATGTATCCCTAAGAATAAATTTATTATGTTAAAAATATATTTTAAAATCTTGCCCCCTAATTTTTGGTCGAGCTCTTTTCAACATTTCAGACCAGCTAAAGCTTTACTGTGTGACCCGCAGGTTGAGGTCAGAAGGCCAGATGTTATTTGTGGTTGCAAAAACTGAGCATGAGGTGATGTATTTTTCTAAGTGGTAGCACCTTGGATGTGGAATGGTCTTTCTATTACCCTTTCCTGCCTAAAATACTTTAGCTACACTATGGGTTCATTGTTTTTATAGTGTTTTTTTTTCTCTTTCTCTTTTTAAATTATGCTTTTATATTTATTCTCTCTGTATTTTATTCATTTTAAAAGTAAAATAGTAAGTGTGAAGTAATTATATATCGGTAAAAAGGTGCTATAAATTTTTTATTATTATTATTATTATTATTATCAACATCATCATGCAAATTAATAAGATAGTAGATTGAAATGAAGTATACTTAAAGGTGAGAATTGTTATTTGACAAACTATAATATTAGTAAAATTTAGGTTATCGCTCAGAAGGAGAGGGAAGGTGATTAGGCCAGTGGTTACTAGTCAGTAACTTTAGGCTGTAAACTCTTTGTTAGCAGGCCAATCAGCTGGAATTACTTTTTCTGGGATACTTTGGACTCTCACTCTCAGATGAAAAACTGGCTGAGTGAGCTCATCTGACATGATCCTTTATGATTTTTGTTTCTGACTTGGTTCACTTTCATCAAATAATGTCTAATAAGTCATTATACAGAAGAGAGAATCCACAACACTTGAATTTATTATTTATGAACATTTTCTTTTTAACACATGAATATACTGCATGGCAGCTGAATTTAAGGAAAATTTCAGTGTTTGGTCAACTTTCGCCGTAAGTCAGGGTTATCATTCTAGAGAAACCTCACCACCACATTTGTGGATCTGCATCTTTTTCATCCCAAAGTTTCCCCTGTTCATCAAGCACATGTGTACATGTCTGGGTTAACATCCCACCTTCTCCACACACACACACACACACACATACACAAACATGCAGACACTCATCCTTTTGCCATTGCACATTCCCTCCCCTCCATTTCTCCCTGAAGGAAATTAACGCTCTCCTCCCACCCCAGGTGGCAAGAGGAGGGGCAACGGGGATGGAGAGGCGGGGAGGGCAGAGGAGTGTCGAGAGCCTGATTTATCTGAGCCTGTCAGGCCCTGGGAGGCCTCTGTGGGTGTTTGTGTGTGTTGGAAAACGTCAGCGGTGGCGGCAGTGGTTGGTTTCTGTGTGTTTACAATGGGTGCAGGGAGAGAAGTGTCTCTCCCACCTTGGCCTCTGGGTTGGCACAGCTGAAGCCCCTCCATGTCTCATTAGGATGTGTATGTGTGTGTTTGTTACAGGGGGTGCAACAGTGTGACAGTTCAAAGTGACATTCACACTTCTTTCTTCTTTTCCCGTCCTCTTTCTCACTCTTACACACACATACACACATGGAATCGGAGAAAAAGGTGCCAATATGTGACATTAGTCCTGAAGCCTTCATGATACCTTAGTATGCTGGAAGTCACAGAAAGTCATTCATCAGACCTTATAACCAACACACACATAATTTATCTCCAAACTCAATTAATGTTTGCATTATTTACTCAAAAAACAGGTACAGAGGAAGACACCAAACATTAAATAGTTTTTAGTCATTTTCTTTGCTGAATTTCATGTTGTTATACATTACGGGAAAAAATTTATACTTTAGCACATTTTAGTCTTAACTCAAACTACTAATTCCCTTGAGGGCATTATATGACCCTCTTACACCATAACCAATTACCCACTGCTTCTAAAATCCCATTTTAACCTTGTAAAAAATTAGGCCAAATTTCTGCCAGACTTAGTAAATCACTATCTGTGATTTCACTTTTGTACCTTCAGCCAGCTGTTCCCTTTTACGAAGTAATTTTACTGTTTTTTTTTTAACATCATTACTGTGTGAAAAACATCTGGAATGTGAATGTTTACAGAAGGTAGAAGAAGAAGTAACAAGGACACCATAAAGGAAAGTTTGTGTTACATATTAAGTGGTATGTGATGGGATTCAAATGGCTTTCTGGATGGAAGAGAAATACGCATTCATTCCAGCCACCACCGTTTCACCTTTGCCTTCCCAAAGAGAGTTTTGAGACTGCAAACAAAACTGACCTTCAGGGATAAATAAAATTGAATTGAATTGAATTGAATTGAATTGAATTGAATTGAATTGAAGAAAACACCATTTCCTACAGTGACCTTACTGCACATTGCCATTGGTTGTGCGCTGGTATCCCGCAGCATAGACTTCTCACACATGCAGTCTTAAGGGCTGAAACTCCAGCCCTCTTAGCCCAGCTGACGTATCTGTGTGATGACATCAGCAGGTTAGACTCCCCAAGTCCTGTTCCATCAAATTCTTTCTGATTTTTGAACAGCAATTTCTATATCAAACTCTTTTTTTTCCTCTGTCAGTCACAACTTTGACATTGCCAAGTCCTCATGCCACCCACTAGTCTAGCCCACCCTCTCTTTCCCACCATGTCCTGCTCAGTGTGTTTACTCCCCAGTAAAAATTGCTCCCATTTAAAGTATGGTATCAAAATACTCACTGAGGCATATATTGATTGATTGATGTGTTGGTCTCTGAGTAAACTTCAACTCCAATATGTGATCTGTTGCATCTGCCACAGTGTAATGTGCCTTTACTAAACAGGTGATATGTTAAGATGCCAAATGTGTGAAAATATGTTGATATGGGGAATAGGAGTGGGCTAATAGTTCCATGTAATGTCTTAGAAATTGTTTTAAACATAGTGAAAGGCATTACTGACAGTTTGAAAACAGTAGCTACTTTTAAATGGACATTTGAAATCAATCTGATCTGAGATTTCAGCTGACGTGTTTATATGGACGCTGGATAAAGTGATCCGATCAGTTGTATTTACATGACGGACATATTGGGCATGTGCAGTGCCTACATCCTCCACAGAACCATCAGAATGAGTGTAGACATGGTTATTTTTCTCCGCTGATCCAACTGTGAAACGGTTTAAACCACCTCTTTCGACTGGACTGAAAAATCTTTTCCGATTGGGGCTAATCGGATCAACTACCGTCTTTACATGATGCATTTTTATTCTGACTGGACGGTCGATCGGTTTAAAAGTGCTCCATGTAAACAAAGATAATGCGACGACAAACTCATCTCAAAGCACTTTTACAGACACTATCCAGTGCAATACAATACAAATAAAACAAATTCATTACATAATCCACATTAGTTTAATTTATAATAACTGTTCATATAAACCAATTCTTAAAAATAATTACCTAGCTAGGGAAAACCACAGATTGCAACAATCTCTTCAATTTAATACTCTATCCTGACCTGCTTGAGGTGGCAGTAAAGAAGTCAGTAAGTAAATTTTATATAGCAATTTTTAACAGATAAAAATCATATAGTGCTTCTCAACAAGAAATAAAATAAAATATACCAATTTATATGAATAAAAACAAAATTAAAAACAAACATTTAATTAGTTAAAGGCTTGTCTGGATAAAAATGTTGTCAGCTGCTTTTTGAAAGAGTAAATGGAGTCTGTACAGCTAAAAGAGAACGGGTGAGCATTCCACAACCTTAGTGCAACTGCCTGAAAGCCTGATTACATCCAGTTTTAAGCTGAGTATGTGGGGTCAGCAGCAACCTCTGACCTAATGAGCTAAGCGCATGGGAAGTTGGATGAGGCTTCAGCAGGTCAGATGTATAGAAGAAATAGAAGGAAAACTCAGAAAAAGCAGCAGAACTAGGCACAGAAAGGCTGGCCATCTGCCTCGAGTGGATGTGGGAGAGAGGTCAACAAGCAACATAACGTTTAGCCAGGGATCCCTGCTGATAAAGAAAAAGAGAAGCACAAATTAACAACAAAATCATATATTTATACATACATGGAGAATTAAGAGAAGGAACTATGCATATTTTTTTAAACCAGTTCTGGACATATGTCTGCTGCAGTGACTACTATGTATGTAATGACTCACACTAGTAATGTCTTCCTTTTCCCTTACCACACTGGAAGAGTTTGCACAAGATCCTAGGAGCCACCTTGTTGGGTGCCTTATGCTACAGGTAGGGTCAGCCATGGCAAACAGGTTTCTAAGGGAGGAACTAGACAAAGCGCAGCTTAACAGACCCCTATGATAACTAAAAACAAAGGATCCAGGTTTCCCTTGCTCGGACATGGGTCACCGGGTCAACCTTCTGGAGGTGGGGCACGGAGGTGAGTGCCTGATAGCCAGGCCTCTGCCCATGGGTCCCGGTCAGGCTCAGCCCAAAAGGGTGTCTGATTTTCACCTGCAGAAGCTAGGTCTAGGCACGTGGAATGTCACCTTTCTGGCAGGGAAGGAGCCTGAGCTGGTGTGTGAGGTTGCGCGGTTGCAGCTTGACATAGGACTCACCTCAATGCATGGCTTGGGCTCTGGAACCACTGTCCTCAAGAAGGGCTGGACCCTCTTCCATTCTCAAGTTGCTCTTAGCGAGAGGTGCCAAGCAGGTGTGGGCATATCCATTGCCCCCCTCCTTGGCCCTGTACATTAGGATTTACCCCAGTGGATGAAAGGGTAGCCTCCCTCCACCTTCGGGTGGGGTTACAGATCCTGACTGTTGTTTGTGCTCATGCACCAAACAGTTCAGAATACCCCCCCTTTTTAGAGTGCTTGCTTGGGGTGTTAGAGAGCACACCTTCCGGGGGACTCTCGTTCTGCTGGGGGGACTTAAATGTGGACAATGACAGCGAGACCTGGAGGGGCGTGATTGGGATGAATGATTGGTAAGATTTTCACCTGGCCATCCTTCATTTAGATCCCTGGTTCTGCAACACCACTGCAAAACAAATATAATCTTTTTTCAGAAATTTTCTGATGACGTTACACTGGGAAGTCAAGAAATGTGAATGGTGAAATGTTTCTTTTGAGCTGTATGAGTAAGGGTTAATGTGTTAAAGGTAATTTGTGCTTGGGTTTTTTATTAATGGGTAATACTTGTATACTACCCAATGTGCATAGAGGGACACTCAAGAGCATAAGACTAGATAGAAGTACTGTGACAGATCCTGTCTATTTTAAAAAAAATGAACAATATTGGATTGACCCTGACATTGTGATCTGTTATATGTAGCTGAGGCTAAGCTGAAGGTCCGTTGATTTAACCAAAAGCTCTAGTACTGATATTAAATGGGCCTCATGGAGAATCTTTTAGACTGGTGTTTTCAAAGTCAAGAATAAATGTTGACTCCTGGTGCAAAAGTTTTGAGATCTTTCTATTAGCAGGGCAGAGTGGAAAGCATAATGTCTTTTAATACATGGGGATATTTAAAAAACACTCAAGTACATTTCAAAAACTAGTCTAATTACTTTTTAAACCACTCTTGTTCACACTCGCAATGTTCAGCAGTGTTTGTTCAACTGCTGCCTCATTGTCAGCAGTACAGTTATTAATCCAACACCTCCTGTTTGGGCCCTCCTCACATTTCACTAAACCCATTAAAACTAATAAGCATGCAATTACCAAGCACATAACTGAGAAATATGCATATCAAAAAAAAAAAAAAAAAAAAAAAAAAGCTAGAGCTGTCATATTGTCCTGAGCTTGTGCCAAGCTCTCCATCCTGACCATGTGGTCCAGGATTATAATAGAAAGTCTTCTTTGAGGAAGGCAAGTACTTTTACAGTAAGGGCTGCTCACTAATTGGACTAACATAATTACTGGGCTCCAAGGAAATGAGCATTGTCTTAATTCATCTTAACTGCACATTATACTTTAGTTTTGAATAACAAGTGGGCATGCACGCAGACAGTTAAAGGTAAAGGTCGTAGCATGTGCTTCTCTTACATAAAAAATATATAAATAAATAAAATATAAGACTGAAAAAAGATGTGAACCAAGAAGCAGTGAGGATGTTTTTCTTTTTTTTTTTTTTCTGTATTTTTTCTCACCGATAGGCAGCTCACATGAAAGGATGAGGGACAGCGATAGCACAAATTAGTGAGGAGCATCTTTTTTTTTACTGATTTTTTTTCCCTCCAGATGCCCTCTCCTCTCTTCTCTCCTTCTGTCACTTGCAATCTCCCTCTCCCTCCCCTTCCAAACCTGTCTTCCACTCCTGATCTATCTTTCTTTCTTTAAAGATGGGCAGAGTGTCACAGAAGAGAGGAGCAGAGGAAGCGAGGAGGGGGAGGAGGAGGGGGTATGCACTATGCAAAACAGGGCCTCGGTCGCCAAAGTCGGCAGGCTGAGATGAGGTGTCAGCATTGCACGGGCGCACTGATGTATGAATGCGGCGAAATCAAACGCGTCACTCGACAGACAGGAGGGGGTTGGAAAGGTGAAACCAGCACGCTAGGAGAGAGCAGCTGTACATCGGCGTCAAGGTGCTACCTTCTCTCCCTCCCTTCCTCTATCACTCCTGCTTTCTTGTCTTTTTTTGTGTTGTTGGATTCCACTTATTTATTTATTTGCTTGTTTTTTCTTCTTCTCCAACTCGATACCACTGCCTCTTCGTTCTGTGCCACAGAAGAGGCCACAGCCCTAACAAGGTACAGCGGTCACAAAGAGAGAGCTGTAGAAATAAAGAGACACAGCTTCTCAGGAAATATTAGCATATCCCCTAGGGAATACCCACTAAATTGATACCAAATGAAACCAACCCCTCATTCTCTCCATTTTCACTTCATTCCCTCCCCTGTCCTCCTCTTTCTCCTGTTCTTTTCTTCATCCCAGACATACTCCCAAGGTGTTACCGGGTCTTATTCATTAATATGTGTAAATCCTTGTTTTCGTCAACATGGTGGACAACATCATGGGGACGGTGTTGCCATCTGACTCTACATTTCTGGTTCATCTGAGTCTCATCACTCTGAATGATGAGTGAAAGGGAAAAAAGAGAAGAGAAAGCAAAGGTGGGGACAGGTATGGATAAAGAAATGTGGTCTGTTAGCTGTCTTCGGGAATTCATAAAGCCTGACTGGAACTGTGTTTATTATTTGGCTACTCGTGATCTTTGTAGCTAAATGTTTCTAACTGGATGCAGAACAGATGTATCTATAAATATATGGTCATTTGTAGCATGTAGAAAATGTAGTAACCATAACCATACAGATTTTTCTAATTGTCTAACCAAGTACTGGAGAGAGGAAGGATTACTCCTCCAAATAAGCAAAAATGATCAACATGCCTCATGGTTCTGCGGTCCAATACTGGTGATGTTCAAGTCTACCTAGAATAACCTGGATCTTAAGATGCACCCTTCAGCCGTTGTTTCTCCTTATGCTTCTCCACCTGGTGGGTTCCACTAGGGGGTGGGACCGACACGTGCCAGTCTGTGAGGCTCTCAAACTTTAGTCACTGAGGATCACTGTCCAGCAGGTTTTAGATATTTTTATTTTACGATACCTTTCACACTGTGGACTAAACTGTAAACCCAGATTTTGTTTGAATATAAACTTTTAGTAGTGATTAATTACCGTGTTTTGTATAAAAATGTCTCATTACTAAAACAAATAAGATAACTGAACACGTTATGTTTCTGTCAGAAGGGGTGGGGCTCATAGCAGATGCATATTCAGCAGATTGGTGATTGAGTTATGTGCTTTACTTTCTGTGTTATATTTTAGACAATGTTGGGAAGTTCTGATGTTTGAATTTTTGCCTTCACCTGTACTGACGGTACAGGTGACGAAACCCGCCGCCACTACAGCCTAGCATCAGAGAAGATGGTCACCGACCTATCCTCATGCCGCTGTCTCTGTTCTGCAGATTGCAGATCGTTACCCGCAGTCTATGGCAAAAATATGCCAAGATACATGATGAATTATCATTAAAATGTGCATTTCTAAGTTCGGTATTAATCTTAAATTACTTTTTAATCTGGAACAAGTTGAGTCTTTTAAATTAACTTGATGAAACTGAGTCAGTGTGTCTTTTTGTGTACGAACAAAACAATTTGCATAAATCTGACTCAAGAGTGTTAGTTAAAACAAACTGGGGGTACAAAGAAAATAAGTTAAGTTAAAGAATGGTTTTAAAGACAGACTAATGGTCATCTATGTTCATACAACTTAACATGTTTAGTTTCAGCATGTTTAAAAACTGAAGGGGTTTAGTGGAACCGGTTTCCATGCAAACGCCTAGTTAACTCAACTAATCTGGGATTAGTGAGATTGGGTTGCACACTCAAATTGATTTTTTACAACTGATTCATTTCATGTATATTAAACTGAAACGACAAACTTTTTGTGAACCTAAATAAGCAGTTTTAGTGTTTATCCCCTGAAATGGAGCTTTGACATTTAGGTTGTATAAGTAGAACAGATTTCTCTACCAGATCCCAGATCAGCTCTTTCTATGCCGATTTCTACATGCAAAATTTAGATTTTCCTGCTCCACTCAGGAGGAAACCAAAGCTGCACACATTCATTCATGGCATTCCTCAGCTTTGATGATTCAAACATATTGTATATAAATTTCGGAAACTACTGTGTGCAGCGTTTGAGCATCAGTTATTTAAACCACATCAACCAAAGTCGATTTTAAATTACATCTTTTTAAAAAGCTTATCAAACCAGACTAAACTGAATAAATTTTACCCTTCTCTCAGTAGTCAAAGAATATTGTTTATTCAATGGAGAAAAAAACAGAACAATGCTCTCTCCGACAGATGCACCCTTCCCAGCTCGCTAACATGAGAAGGAAACGCAAGGCTCTGCGACAGACTGTGTACTCGAGTGGGATGATCATTATGCCACGTTTTCTTCATGCGGCAAATATTTTCTCTGGTATTAAGGTTAAAAAAATTATGTCATCCCTTAAACTCCATCCAGGTAGTATTTATCATTAAAATGCAAACTGCCTCCAAATGTTCCTTTTGAGAAGAGCTGCTGTTAAACAATCAGAAATTAATGTTTTAATTCTTAATTCAGTCCTTTGTTGTTACGATTGGCACGTTCTGTTTTCTACCATAAACACAGAGTGGTTACAGTAAGTATGGAAGTGGCTTCACACACACACACACACACACACACACAATCTGTTAATGTTACACATTAGTTAGTTGTGGATGTTTTTATTTGTGCCTGAGAAGGTAACTGCTGTGAAACAAGTAGAAATTCTAGTTTTATTGCTCAGATTAATTCATTTCTTATCACAATTGGAGCTCTCTCTTCTCATTCATCGTCAGGCTCGTGTAACCACCGCACCCTGCTGGGTGCTTTGTCTTCTCAGCTTATGAAAACTGCATGAATGGCATTTGAATGTTGTGTTTGCAAACAATCACGACTGCTGCTGTGTAACTTTAAGTTACTAGATTTTGAAGACTTAGTGGTTATTAAATGTGTGATGACTAAGAGGGAAAGGTGGATATAAAATTCTAGAAATATTCTTTTGTTCAGATCCAAAGACCACTGAAAAATGGTTAAATGGTAACCTTAAAAGTACTACTGCTAGGGTTGTTTTCACAGAAGATTATCTTCTTTAGAACTCTGTTAGCCCCTGGTTTTAGGAAAAGGACCCCCTCTGTGACCTTGGTTTCATGCATCAGTATGCAACTTTAGATAAACATTTAGTGAGTCAAATTATTCTCAGAAGGATATCACTGGAAGTCTCTGGTTGTCTTTGGAGGAAATTGTAAAAAAAGTAAAAGTGGCTGGTTGGTGTCCATTAAAAGGCTTGTACAAGGTTGACAGTTTTCAAGTTTTAATTTGTTTATTAGTCACAAGCAAGATGGCAGTGAAATGCAGTCGTACTGCATCTGAGGCTGTGCACCCCCATTTACTACTGGTAAAAAAAACAAAAACCACAAACTAATAAGACAATAAATAATATACATAAGCCACAGTGCAACGATGTGCATGCCATACAGTCTGACTACCTG
>CM047990.1:4703720-4722962 GCA_026261665.1 Melanotaenia duboulayi | reverse complement strand
ACACACACACACACACAGTATTTACAATGTATGTGGTAGTGCAAAATATAAACCTTGTTAAAGTGACATAAGTAAATGACAGTGTTTTTTGGCAGAAGGTAGGACTACAGGGTAGAGTTCCCAGTTCTGACAGACTAAAGAAAAAAGTTCCTCTTGAGTCTTTCTGTCTTCACCTTAATGAGGTTTAGTGCTGGCCAGAGCACAGCCACTCCAACACACCATAGTCAGGATGATGAGGGTCTCTCATGGTCCTGTTCACTATGGCTATTGGTCTTTACTGAAGACCACTCCAGTGTAGAACATCCTCATGATTTTTAGTGAGACTCGGAACTTCCTCAGGTTAGGGTGAAAAAGGCACTGCCTTGCCTTCCTCACCTGGCTATCTATGTGCAGAGTCCAGCATAGATCCTCGGTGATGATGCGCCTGCCCAACATTGTTGCTGAAGCAACCAGCCACCACAGTGTCGTCAGCGAACTTGACTGTGGTGTTGGAGCTGTTAGAGTTGCATGAAGAGCGCTCCCACTTCCATACCACAAAGAACCAACTCTCAGAGGGGGCTAACAATCTGTCAAAGACTGGGTGCATTGGTTTAGGAAAGATGCGTATGGGTTGAAAAACAGAGTTATGGTTAATGAGGGAATTTTCAGATTTATTCCCTTTTAGAGCTCCCAAAATCTTGTCTCCACGTGTAAAACACCTCTAAACAATAACAAACTTTAGCAGATACATCTTAACTCATTTCTATGTGGACATATGTCCAAATTAGCATATGGCTTGTGGGAAGAGACACCCAAAAGAGACAAAACCATGACAGAAATTTTAACCCTTTTTAGCACAACCTGAGAAAAAATGGGGGGGAAAATAATAATAATCAGAATTATCCAGCTGGGGGCAGAAGACAAGTCTCAGATTATGTACAACAGGGGGTTTGAGCAAAGTTTTTACCATGGAGTGATGCAAAAGGTTTGAAACTGGATGTATAAAAATATACAACATTTGTTTCTCTGATGGATTGTTGTCAGAATATTTGTAAATTCTGTCTAAATATGGGTAATTTTTTTAAACAAATTTTTGTAAACAGCCTAAGTTACAAAGGGTTAGGCCAAATATATACTTGCATTTATTTTGTGTACACATGTTTATCATGGGTGCCTCGTTTATTTTGCATTTATTTCATATGTCATTTAAGCACATACCCAGAAATTACTGCTATCACTGCAATATGCAATAATATTGCATATTGAAAAATAAGCAGTAGTGTAGGGACCAATTTATCCAGACATAAGTTCTAAGAGTTGACAGTGGTAAAACTGACAGAAAGTTTAGAAGACAAGCCCCTCTGTGCTTGGTTTGGGGCCTACCGCTGCTGTATTTTCGCTTCTGTAATCTCAAAATGACCCCAAAACTGACTTCTGTTGGAATGATGAAAATTACATTTACACTTCATTCATTTGGCAGCTTTATCTGGTCCAAGTTCTCTAATGCCCCCCCCCCCAGTGGAATCCTCCGTATCAAGTGTAGTATACAAGCAAATCAATAATTATGCAAAAAAAAAAAAAAAATGCAAGTATAGTATATACGTTCTCTGCCTTAGGTATATCAGTTGAAAATGAATTCCAAATATTAGATTTGTATAAAACTTTTACACAAATTTAATTTAAAAAAATGTGTATTCTCTAAATTATTAACCCAGCCTTGACCTTTTATATGTATTAAGGGTTAAATTAATTTGTGAAAAACAAAAAAACTCAGCGAATGCTGAGTAGGGTACTCTCCACAGCACCCTTTCCACTAAAGATACACTGACACTAATCACTAGATATGATGTAAAATCATTTTTATGCTGTATTACACAGATTAACACATTTAAAAGTTGTTTAGTCTCTAAGTGCACTCACAAAGCTATTTTAAATGAGTCATTGCTTTTAAGAGCACATAAGTGGAAACAGTCACAGCAATATTTGAAAGCCCTTAGTTGAAACAATAGAAAAAGAGAACAAACTTGCACTGCTGAAATTAAGCTGTCTGACTTAATGCGCTGCATTGCCTGCTCCTATTTATTTATTTTATTTATAAGTAAATGTTCTGACATAGAGTGGACATATTAAATTATAGGATGTAAATGGAAATAAATAAATAAATAAATAAAATCAGTTAATGGTTTAGGCAATAAGCAATAATCTGTAGCAGCTCTGACATGTCAGGCTGGAATTCTTGTGGCACTAATACATGTAATGTTATTTGAATAAGGGCTAAAGGCTTCTCCACTCATTTTATTACAGCAACACCAAATAGATTTTAATAACACACTGCTAATGAGACAGTTAAATATAAAGGTTGGACAATACATGGGATGTGAAAAGGAGGCATTTCAGGGTTCCCAGTCATCGACACAGTGTCCTGGCCACATCCACATTGTAATTACAGCAAGCATCAATCAAAGGCTGAAAATAAAGTACATTTTAAACCAGTTTGCTGGTTCACTGTCAGTGCAACCAATGTGATGTCCTTCCCTAAGCAGCTGTACTCGTAACACAGCAAAGGACAAAAGGAAGATGTTCGTGTATCAAGAGTTTACAGTATCTCACATTAAGTCCATGTTGCATTGCAAACAGGTCCTCCATTACCAAGGCTACCCCACTGTGAACTTTCACACAAGGCATGAGAGATGTATAGTCGCTCTTTTATGTTAAGATTTCATTTAGATTTCATTCATGTTCTAAAATATCTCCTGTGTAGAGGCTGTATGGGAATATATATTCCATGAATGGGAAATGCCTGTACGTGTATGTGTGTTTGTGCGCATCCTGCACGGCAGGACCATTTGTCGACGAACAAGGCCCTTGCCGTTTTCAATTTCCAGAGGTGTCAGCTGGACCCGAGGAAAGCTGGAAGCTGATACATCAGCCGAGCCGCTGGCGCTATTGTGTGTCCTCACTTCATACATAGATACTTTGACATGTATGGGCGTAAATTCAGAGCTATTGTCAAAGTCTGCCAGGTAGCAATAACAGTGGCCGAGTCCCTGATTGTATTCATAAACTAGAGGTTAACTTGTTATGCCAGACATAGTCGGAGTCAGGATGGTATTCAAAACACTTTTTACTGATGCACACATAGATAAGTGGGATTGCATTTGATTCATGCAATACTTGGCAGGAGAAATGTGTTCATTCAGCATGTCTATTTAGCTATAGCTTGCTATTCCTCCTCTCTATCGTATATGCCTTTGTGTTCTGATGCATGTATCTGCATGAAATATAGAACACACACTTAATGTACCCAAAAGCATGTAAGCAAACCTTTGCACCTTTCCTGCATGTGTGTTTTTTAGAGCTCAATATAGGCAAACACACAGTTATGCACAAGTGTAGACCACAAACACATATCTTCTCATTCTGTCATTCGATGCAGAATCATACTCTTTCTATTTTTAAAATTTTGTAGTATTGCTGTAAGACATAAGGGGATTCTTTGTTTGCAGAATGCACATGCAATATGAGAGCACATCTCAATAGCAGCTGTGAGGAAAGAAAACCTTAAACAAATAGATGATATGCTTGGAACAATGTAACTGACAAAAGATTATCAGCAAGATACGAGAGTGTTGCTTTCAAACAGATGCTTGATTGCTCCACCGACTTGTTGGCCTTTTCTTTACATTTTTCACAACTCCTTTTGTTTTCATCACCTTACACATAAGACTCTTTGCACTTCAAAATCACAATGCAGCTAATAGATAATATCTGCCATTGTGACCCTTTGTGGGGATGGCATAAAGCAGGAGCCATTTTAATAACGTATGCTAGCAGGTATGCTAAGAGATACGGAGTCCTTAAAGCGGCAGGGATTGAGATGTGAGCCCCTGCGGCTAATGCTCCTTTATGAAGTGGAGGCATCTGAGGCATCACCTTATGAAACGTTCTTACATAAAGAACATGCTGGCTTTGGCCATGTGATTGCGATGGCTGTGGCAGACGTTGCTTGGTGTTAGTAGCTTGGATTTCTCTTTATTATATTTGAAAATGTGGGCTATATTTTGATTTGATGTAATTCTCCTTATATTCCACTAAGCCTGAGGGGCTGGTAGAGTTTTGTTGAACATGAAGGAAATATACATACTGTACGTGACGTGATAATGAGATAGGATTTTTTTCAGTATAAGGCAGACACTGTCAGCCCATATGTACATTTGGTTTAAAGGTAGAATATTGTAGATTTTCCTTTTATTAGAATTTATATTTGTCTACAGAAGCTAATATTAAAATAACAATACAAAAAGTAAAAGGTGACCTTCCTATGGAGTACACACAGACACACACACACACACATATTAGGGGTGGCACGTTAACTATAATTAATTAATTAATTAGTTAAAAAATGAATGCGTTAAAAAGTTAGAGCATTTAATCACAGTTTGCGTTCCAAACAATGCGGAGCATTTGTCAGTGCACGGTTTCCAGTATACTGATTACAGCATACTTAGTTTATTTAATATTTATTTCTTTCGTAAGTGACCATGATATGAGCAGGATAATGCCGTTCCAGGTGATGGGCACCTTGTTGGGCATTATGCCATACGTAATTCTTACACAATCTCCCATTATCTTTTGGTCTCTTAACTTTTGCCTAGGAATATTTTCTATTTCTTTTTCGACTGTTTTGACTTGAAATGCAATTAAATGCATTTTTCCAGACATTAGTAGAGATTAAGTTCACAATATTAATGTCTGCATCCCACTTACCACTCTGTTCTACAGAACGCAGAACCTTAACAGAAGCACTGTTGAAGCGATGCTGAGCAGCAGTTCTAGTCAATCAGAGTGCTTCTACCAGGCGAGTAGTGCAACGTTTGTAAATGTCCCTAAAGCATTACTCAGCTTCCCCAATGATAAACAGCTGATCTATTTTTGATGCTTAGAAACCACATCAGTCTGGAGCAGAATGGAAAATTCAGGAGGAAAGTTAGTAAATACAAAACAAAGTGAATCTGGTCGATTTTAAAAATAAAACACTATCTTCAGATTTTGGATCTCATTTTACTCTAAAATATTAACATTACTTAATAACTGGCGGCACATTCACCAAGCCACCAGATGAAAGAGGGTCTCGCTTGGTACGTGACACCATGGTGTTCATTGTGGAGGTGGAAAGCTGCACTGTTTTGTATGACACCACACATCCCTGCTTGTGAAGACAAAAAGAGCAAGCACATTAGACCCAGGTAAGCCTGGCCAAATAACCTTTTGCTGGTTCATTGTTCTCTTTAAATGCCCATAAATGCACCAACTATTATATGATGTTGCAATCCTTGCATGAGCAAGTGAACTAGAGAAACCAGCCGCGGCGACCGAGCGACATAGTCGCTCTCCCGATGCTTCGGTGGAACTGAGGAGTTAATGCTTTGCTGTGAGTTAAAAACTGAGTTGGGAGTAGAAAAGCGTTGAGACTTCATCTTTAACTGTTACAGCTTGTGAATGAACACAAACTGTCATGATCAAGACGTATAGCAAAACTTTATTTTTCTATCGGTCAGAAATACAGACCCTGTGTCACAAACACCATTATTCTTTTACATATCAGCTAGCATGGAACACTATGTGATGCTAACAATGTTATATATCCCATATATGAAAACTAAGGGATAGGTTCACCCCAGGAACATTAACAAGCATTAGGTCAATTTTATTCTTTTTTAACCTAAACAAACTAAATTCAAGCATCAACTCGAACTGAAACTCCAAAGGTTTGTAGAAAACAAGGAACACATGAAATCCCACTGAGTACTGGAAAGACAAGTGTAAGGTATAAAAACTGCCCATTGAGGGAATGAGTTGAAAAATGTCTAGTTTACCTTTGTTTTGTGCATTTTCTAGTGTAATTCATAAAACAGAACCACTATTTTTGTTTGTGACACTTACCGAATGATACTTTATTCATAAGAGGGGAAAAAAATAAACAAATAAGCAAGAAACACCATTTCACCAGATGCATTAATTGTAGAGTAGGCTAGACTTCCTTTGGGATGTGATGTGTGCCCTTCTAATTCTGCAGGCCACAGCTTAAGGGCCCAGTTACAGTGGGAAAGGATTTTATGAGTTTACGGGATGCTGTTTTTACGAGCGGCTGCAGAGAAATAATGGGGTCGAGTGTCTCCCTCCTTCGTCCTTCCCTTGCTCCATCTTTCTCTCCCACTCTCCAGGACTCTCCTATTACCTGCTGGCTAGGGGACTCAGGAGTATCGCTTAATAAAAGTTAATCATGAGAAACTTGTTCATTAATTACAGTTCAGACCGGCTGTCTGCGTGCTTGGTTGGCTTGCCATTACTCTCTCATGTTGAGAAATGTCTTCATGCTTCTGCCTAGAATTAAACTCTTTGTTTTTGTCCTTCTTCCCACCACTGGATCATCAACCTTTTTTCATATTAAGAATACCCAATAATGTAAGTGAAACACACAGTAACATGTGATGTAAATTGAACATTTACTGGGTTATGGTTGAAAACACATACTATATCTGCTGAAGCTGCCCCAAAAATATCTAATTAAAATTTTGAAGACTACAAACGAAAGTAATGTTCTTGTCCAATGGTGTCTGATAAAAGATTCAACCAGTTTACATATCTACATCTATATAAATGCCAGACGTGGGCAGGTGCATGCAAAAACACTTTAATGCTTTAACTGCAGTGACTAAAGGTCCTTAAACTGAACTAAAATATTTCACAAGCAGATGGAAAATATACTATTTTAAAAGGAAGATTATTCATTTCGTATACACATTAATTAGGCTTTTAAGAAATATTTGATGATTTTTTTGTTTTTACCTTGCAGTGATTTTCCAAGCACAAGCTATTTCTATTTACCTTTCTGTTACTGAATCACATGAAGTTGCAGTTTTTGGTTTTAGTTCATCTACGACAAACAGAAACCACATTTTAAACAATTTGGTGACATCAGTCCAGTCTGTGCTGAAAATGTGTCTTATCTTTGTGCACATGGCTCAAGTTCAGTATAGTTGAGGTCCATGGCTGTAAATTCTTGAGCTGGATTTATACCTGGTGTCTGTGCTGAGTAGGGCCGGCGCAGCTGACGCTGGTGAAATGTGCTCTCGCATATAATCGTAGGGTTACAACATCATATTGTACTTTCCCTTCCACGATTACCGTGAGACGCTCCAGAAATCCAGAAACACATAATCACAAAACGACCATTCACAAGGGAGAACCTCCACATATCTTCAGTGCAAGTACAGATGAACGTCAGGTCTAGAAGAGATGCATGCTGAGCCTCCGCCGACCTACGCCGCAACGAACCGTACACAGGGTCTGCGTGATATGTAAAGACTAAATATAATCATAAACAGTTTTTGGTAGTTAATGAATGTCTTTTCATGGTTGTAAAAAAGTCCCTTTACTTTTTAAATTAGTTTTGCTTTTACTGTTCGTTTGTGGATGCAAAACGAAAAACTGTGCAAGATTCTGAAATGGCAGATGCAGATCGTTACACTTCTATCTCATTAGATTATGATGAACCAAACTGTTAGATAAAGCTGGAGTTATACTTGTACGGCGTCAGCGTCAGGTCTGCGTAGCTGACGCAAATGAAATGTGTGTATATATTTGAGCGTAGAAAAACAGCATCATGTTGCAGTTTCTTTTCTGGATCTGCAGGTGGCAGTAGGGCTGATATCAGCTGATAAATCCACAGGGCAGAGTTTCTTTGATGGTTTGCTTCAGTTCTGGCAAATATGTCCTGTTTTGGAAGAACAGTGATGGCCAGCATAGTGCAGTGTCTTCGAGAGATTGTGTAAACAGACAAAGAAATTATCCATGACGATGAAGAACATTTTACAGTGCAAACAAATGACAGAAAAGAGATGTCGTTTTGCAGTAGTTCAGCAAGAAGATCCAAAAATCTATAAACACGTAATTACAAACTGACCAATCACAATGGATTACTTCTGCTTCGCCGCGTTTGAATAGCCAGACTGCACATCTGATTATGAGAAGGACATGTTGAACCTCTGAAGACCTACACAGAGCCTACACAGGTGATTTAATTTAAAGATTAAGATTTAATCTAGTAGTGACAAAACTCACCTGACGCAGATGCTGAGTGAGTATTTTTTTTTATCATTAGCATACTTTAGTGTGTCAGAGTTGAATAAGGTAATAATGTAAATTTATTTTTTTTAAAAACTATGTGCAAAAAGTTATTATGTAAATAAACTGGCAAATGTATGAAAATAAATTAGCATTTGTTGTACATGTTATTGAAATTATTTTAGCAACCACAAAGTGAAAGTAACATATAATATATATAATAATATATATCCTGTGCATATACTATAATAATCAGTCCAAGTCTCAAATGCTGCAGATTCTCTTTCTGCAAACCGGAACGGTTGTCTTCATCTGGCTGTGGTTGCTGAGGACTTGCTCTCCTCCAGCTGGCCTCCATGCTTGGACTTTGGTCGCTGTTACTGCTGCATTAGCAGGAGGGTCATCACGGTTCTCCCCAGCACCTACAAAAGGCATGCTCCGTTTGTGGGTGGCTGTTGGCCCCTCAGGGAGACAGGCGGTTAGGATGTGCTGGACCATTTTAGCAGTTTTTTGGACAGTTTCATTTGTTACCATCCAATCATATAGAGGTGCAAAGACAGGGAGAAAAATACACATCTGCACCTTTTGAGTCTTCCAGCAGTTTTTCACTTGGCACTGTAAACAGATGTTTGTTTACTCAAGAGCATAGATAAAGAAGTAGGATGTGCTTACTACAGTTTCCAAGTAGATAAAAGGTATTTAGATGATTTTGTTGGTCCCGTGACAGCTGAATAATTGTACAGATGCTTTCTTATGATTTAAGCGCATTGAAAATGTCTAACTTTTCTAACTTGAACTGATGTCATGAAATATTTTATCCCATAAAATTTCAAATCCCACAATATGTATCACATAAATGTTCTTAAAAATATATTCATACATCTCCAAAAAACATGAATGAAAACGGAAGGACATTTTTTAAATTGAAAATAAACAGCAGCTATTTAATTTAAATAAATAAATTAATAAAAAATTACTGGGCCCATAAAACTGAAGTGTTAAAAATGAATGCTCTCAGTTTTTCTTTGTCTAGTGTAGTGTTAGGAAAAGGTCTGAGACTTTACTAGTAATGATGGAGCACTTTCTGTGTTTATTTCGATTTATGAAAGAGTGTCCAGTGTGGCTTTGGTTGGAAAGGTCATTTTGGTATTTACCCACATCTGTGTCCATCTGCCTCGTTATGTTTCATCCCCACCACAAGAAGACAAACAGAGGTATAATCCATTTAACCATGTGTCTGTCTTCTTCTTCGTAGTGTGGTTTACCTAGGTCCAGATTGAATCATAGCTGGATCATTCTTCATGGTGTCGCTTCCTGACCACAGAACAGCACCAGCAGAAGAGCCAAATGCAAACACATCAGACAAAACATGTCTTTTGGCCAAAACCAGCAAGGTTTGGACTCCTATCCTCTGGAGATTGAGGAGACGTTAGCGCTGGCTGTGCTGTGCTGTGAGATCAACAGACTCACCGAGCCATGTCATTACAAAGTACACACACAGAGCAGACATGCAGAAGGACCATTCTTGTCAAATGTTTTTTATTTTTTGTCTACAATCTTGCTATGCCAGGCTAATTTCATATATGTTGAATAAGATGACCTGAGTGTCCTGTTAAGTGTTTTTTTTTTAATCACTAATTCCAGAAGTTGCGTTGCAGATGCTTTATAAGGGATTTGTCAAGTGAGGATTTTTTTTTTAATCGAAATTACATTGATCCTCAATCTAAACTTTGTTCAGTGTTTGGTGGCAGAGTTTCTTTAATTTAATTTATTCTAGAAAAGATGTTCTGTAGCAGAGCAACCAAAGAAAATCCAACATGAAGATTTAATCCAGAAGTGACACATTGCTGAATTGTATTTAACAGTTTTCTTCAATTCTCAGTTTTACATATCAGAATTTAAAATTAAGTAACTAAAAAAAAAAAAAAAAACTTTGGCATCAGTGTCTTGAAGTAATAATGTTTGCATGATATCTGTATTCACAGCATTTCAGTTAAGACAAGGTTTGGTCTTTGGGTCACTGATTATTTTCTCTTACAGCCATGCTGTTCAGATTAGCTGCTGTGTGTTTTATTACCAAAAATAGCTGTCGGACAGATTCCCTCACATTTGACTCTAGAATATTGTGGTAAAGAGAAACATTCNCTCACATTTGACTCTAGAATATTTTGGTACAGAGAAACATTTATGGGCTATACCGTGACTTAAAGGTGTTCAGGTCCTGTGGCAGCAAAACAAGCCCAAATTATCACCCCTCCACCTCCGTGCTTTATGGTTGATGTGAGCTGATTTGCTGTGTTTGGATCTCACCAAATGTGCTGCTGTGCATTATACATTTCACTTTCCTTTTATCTACCCAATGGACATGGTGTGAGAAGTCCTGTGGTTTGTAAAGATGCAACCCCTCCAAACAACCGTCACTTGTTCTATTATTATTGTTATTATTATTTTATTATGCTGTCATTGCTTTTTAATGGCTAATGTATAACCTGAGATGTAGCTCTTCAGTTTCTGGAGCCTGTCCAAGCAGTCACTGCAGAGGTGGGCTCTTCTCGGGGTACACCAGAACCTCTCTCTGATGTCTGATCTCTCTGATTTTTAGATACAGTGTCGGTACGGAGTTGCTTCCATGTTTATTTTGGGACTTTAGACTTCCTCAGTGTCTAAGTACCCATTAAGTCTGCACGGTCCGTATCCGAGTTTAGGTTTCGATTTATCACCAGGTTGGCCTCGCCTTCCTATTGGTTAAATACAACCATTTCAAACGGCTTTTGGAAAAACCGTGGTTGCAGACTGTGTCCAACAGTACAGAAGTTGGATTTTCTGCAGCTCACCCCACCAGCTCCGAAGGACTGATGTAAGAAACAAACAACTGGATAATGCAAAATAATTACGGTTGTTAAGAGCTAATGTCAGTAGGTTGCTTAGTAACGGCAGTATATACTCTAGGCTTTAATTTAGATTGGCTAACTTGCTCTTTTCAGACTTATTGAGACTCTTTTCAGTTATTTTATTAGTAACATAATCATAGTGAGATATTCTGCACTGAGAAATATATAAGCATTTGTGTTTTAATTAGCTTTTGTTAGCATTCGCCAGGCTAGTCTGAGAGCAACGTTAGCTTGATGCTGCTCTCAGTAGACTGAATGGTTTCAAAGCTCCCAGTTCCCACCTGAAGCATGGTGTTAGCGAGTGACCCATTGAAACAGCACCAATATTATTTGGTGCTGTGTGTGCACTAAATCGGTAATATGTTTTAGTACTTTTGGAAAACAGTACTAAACTACTAAGTACAACAATGCTTTTCAAAGTGCAATACATCAAGTTAAATGGAGCTTCAGATACAGCATTTCTTCAGGAGGGTAATGATAATATTTCTGCTTCATGCCCTAACAGGAATCACATAACTTTACTAATTGTCAGACTAAATTTTGAGTTCATAAAATATATATTTAATTTATTTGCTTGATATTATCGTAGTATTTTTTAGTTGGTACAACTTTTGGGGAAATGTGCAGATGGGACTTTTCAGGGACTGTTGCACATTCCAGACATTTTTTTTTTTTGTATTCAAAGCCAAAGCGAAGTTCGGCATACCCCCTGAAACAGACATATACGTGGTGGATGACACAAGAACAGAAGTTGATGGTGGGGGTCTTCAATGACATCCTGGAGGAAAAATCAGACATTCTGTCGACCCTTTTTGATGTTAAGTCAGTGACTGGTAAATGGCTGCATGATTACTGTGCACATTATAGAGTTCCAGTTTTCTGTTGAAAAAATACCCCATTAGGTTTTCAGGAGTGTCCTTTTGGAGTTTTTTTTTTTTTGTTTGTTTTTCTTTTTTTCTTTTTTTTTTCAGCATAATTTCATCTTCATTTTTCTTCTCACAACTACCAATCTTTCAGATCTCATCAGTGGATTGGCTGAGTGCTGAGTCTTGCAATAATCCAGTCTTACTATCTAGCTGGCTACCTATCATGGCCTATACTGCTACATGGCACATATCAATAACACATTGTCTCCAGCTGGGGTCAGCAACTTTTGTGACAGTTTGAAATTAACTCAAAAACTGCTATTATGAATAGAATAGAATAGAATAGAAAAGAATAGAATAGAGTAGAATAGTACTTTATTGTCATTGCAACAATGTGCAACAAAACTACAAAGCCCTCCAGTAAGTGCAAAACAGAATAAGAAAAAACAGAATAATTAACTAACGCAAAAACGCATGCGCTCCTTATCTTTGCCGCCTGAAAAAGTCAGTGATGATAGGCTGTCATTCGTGCCAATCACTTACAAGTGTAGCCAATCACTGGGCGGTAACGCAAACACTTCCAGTAGATTCTTCTTTGTTGGTGTTCGGAAGCTTCGTCTTCTGGTATTGAAATTAGGAATCGAAATTTAAAAATTTTAACTATTCTGGGAGAATTGGAAAGTAAGTCCCAGTTCCAATAGATGTTTCATGCTCAAGGCCTGATGCCCAACCCTAGGGAGCTGTCACTCAAACCCAAGAAATCAGGCCACACATAAAGGGATGGCCACTGAGACGTGCCAGTGTGTTAGTGTTTATGCCCCAAGGTGCCACCTGCGGCGTGAGTGCCAAAGGATGCCAACCCCTGATCTACAGTCTACACATATTATCTCAACTTTTGATCCTGTGGATTGTTGAATAAAATTATAGGTAAAGCACATTTTTTGAAAATTATGCGTTCTTCCTTTTCAGATACCGCTGTGCTCTCCTCATGTACCTTGTCAATATCATCATCAGACAGTGATGCTTTTCTGATGTCACCAAAAAGGGCGCATTGACGATAGTTAATAGTTTTTTCATAATTCTTTTTTTTTTTGTATAACATTTTCATATGTTGTAAGTATTGTATATTTTTAGTATAAATCTTTAGTTTGGTGGTCTTACTTTTTAATTGTCCTGTTACCAAGCTGATCAAAAGAGCTCTGGAACAAAAGCCTGGAGGGGAGAAGATACTTAAGGACATGCAGTGATCGGAGAGATGAAGGACCGAACATGCCGTGAACTTGATCTGGTGGAAAAGTACGAGTAAGGGAAATACTTCATTGTGCATTTAGTGAAGAGTACATTTACATAGCCAATGAGCATCTCGCTACGACCAAGATTCATCGAACCAGAGGCAGAAGAAGACCCGATTTATGCTTTACATTTGTAAAAGTCAGAAAACATGTCTTACCTTTGTTGTCTTGCATAAATTAAAACCGCATTTACTTAAAAAATAAATAAATAAAAAGTTTCCCATCCAAAAATCACGATGTTCTGCCATCTGCATGGGTTTAAACAGACAAAGAGAAAGTCGAGTTTTCTTCTTTCTTGCGTTCCAGACAGAAAACGTCTCTTCATTTTAATAAACTCGCTCTCTCCTGCTGCACTGCAGCAGGGAAGAGAGACAGGGGCACCATGTTTCTGTCATCAAAGCTAGCGGCCAGCAAAAAAAAACCAAAAAAACACATTAACGCGCGATTAAAACTATGAACGGCGTTAATTAAGCGTTGCATTATCATGCAATTAACGCGTTAACGTGCCCAGCACTTTCAATAATATTTCTGTATTAAGCATTTTCTTAAGGTGTAGTTCATACTGAAAGCAGGTTTTCCTCCTCCGTTGAAGGCTGGGATAGTGACATGGCCTCACTGCTACTGCTGGTCTTCCTCCTGCCACCACCACTTTGTGAAATGTATGCCTAAACCAGGTTAGAGACACCAAGTGTGTACCCTTGGCTATGCTACTCATACAGAAAAGGGGGGATGAAAATATAAAAGGAAGAATGATGTCCATTACTAGCAATGACAGAGGCAGAGAAAATAAGTGAAGTGTGTGTAGATGTGTGTGCGCACGTATGTGTGGCACTCGTGCATTTGCTGATCACAGACAGACGGAGCGGTAGCGCTGCTCCATGACAATATATATCCATCTAATAGGCAACAGTAAAACTTGTTTTACAAAAAACAATATTTTAGCCAACTTCCTTTCCAAACCAACAGATGGAGTCCCTCACAATCACATACATACCTACATACATACTGAACAAAGTACACATTTTTGAGGAAACATCTGAAATTACAAGACTGTTTTTTTTTTTTTTTTTTTTTTTTCTGTGACCATGCTATAAAAAGATTAATTGCTTTATCACATGCTGAACAGATCTGGTATGAAAAAAAAAAACAACTGTGCCATGAAAGCTGAAAGTCTGACTTATTCATCACAATGTTCTGTACAGTATAGTTATTTTTGTTTATTTTTATCTTACAGTCATATCACAGCCTTCAGGAGCACTCTGGTACAGAGCAGCAGAGACAGCCCTACATCCTAGCAGTGGGGACAACAAGACACATCCATGAGTATTACATTTCGTTGGATGGTGAGCAAGGCCAAGTCTTCCCTGTCAGCTTTTGATGAACTTTTCAAAACACATTATGTATTTGGCATCTCCTATGACCAGGCCTTAAGCAGCACATACACATTTGTGCAAACCTCCTCCATCAATGTCGATCTTGCCCATGAAACTCCCAGAGTCAAGGACCTTAGATCTAAGCTTCTCAACTGAAGAGTTATGGTGTACAAATGCTTGTTGTAACAAGGTTTTGTAAGGTTTTGCATTCATTTTAAATATGAGGTCTATTTACTTAATCATCCATGTCCAGAAATGTTGAAACTAAGGCACTCGATGTTTTGAGTCATGTTTTGGTTATACTTTAAGAAAGGCATTGCACTACGATGACATCATGCTATTACATAGCTGAGGCATCTATTGCTTTCTGACTGATTCTCTGCCTCTCAAGTAAGCTTACGGTTGGCTGTGGAAACACAGTGAGATTACAGTTTGGAAACTATATCTGTCCCAACCCGCACTCGTTGGTGATATGTTTGTGAAAACCACATTAAGTTTTAACACCAAAGCAAAATAAAAACCCCTAGACTGCATGAACTTGATGTTGTTTCTATGATTGCGAGCCATTTTTGGTCTTGGTCAATTGATGAGCTAGGTTTTCATCATCCTCCTGCTTTTTTTTTCTTCTTGGTCAGCAGTCATTTTGTTTATTGTCACAGTTGTCCAGGTGGTTCGGTTTTCTTAAGTAGAGTGCAGTGTTGAACATAACCAAACCAAAGAAAGGTGCCAAATTTCTCTGCATTCCCTCCGCCTTATCAAGCTAAGTTCCCTGGAAAATCCTGGTATGAATGCACCCAGAGACAAAAAAAAAAAAAAAAAGCAAGCTCAAAGGCTTATCTACAGCCAATCTAAAATCCCAAATTAAGCTGGCATGCATGTAATTCAAGTGTGAGAGGACCTCGGAGAAAATCCACGCAAAAACAAGAAGAATAAGCAAAATCCACAAACTCCACACAGAAAGCCCCATCCAACATCAGAATCAATATTACAAACAGGAACCTTCTTCCCGAGAAGAGACTATGATAACCACCATGTCACCATAATCTGCCAAATGGCATTATAACACCTCATTGTGCTTCATGCCTTCAAATACCTGAGCCTGGGTGTCAATCATGCCATACTGACCAATCGTTAATTGCATGTACTAGCTCAGAGTGAAACATTTTGTTAGAATACAGAGAGAACTAAATAAGCACATCATTTATTTGAGGTTTATTATCTCTATATGCATAACTAATGGTGCTGAATTTTATATTATGAGAATGCCTGCTGGGTCATGACAGTGTTAAAATATGCAGTCCTGGTGTAGGTACTCTGACTTTAAAGATATGTTGTGTTGCTTTATAATAGTAAATTCATTAATGCGATGGAGTCATTTGTTATTAGAAGGAATGCATTTAATTAATGTATGCAAATAAGTGCAAGATCACACCCTGCTGAAGTATGAGACGGTGGAGATGAGCACTGCATATCTGTGTTAATTAGTGTTTTGTGCAGAGTACACTGTCTTCTAAAGTGTGAACTAGAGATATATGCACTGGTTCGGTGTGAAAATGTCCAACAGAAAGCATTTCTAAATAGATATGCCTCAATTAAGTTCTTTTTTTTTTTTTTTTTAAATAATCCACCTTCATTTTGTGCATCTGCATTGAGCACAAACAAACAGATGCATGTGATCCCAGCTCCAAGGGTGACATACCACAGGCAGACAAGGTATGAGGCTGGTAGGACATTGTGGGGGAATCTAAAAAGCTAATTTTCCCAGTGGCCTTCTCACACCTCTGCCCTTCATATCCAGTCATTTCCATAAAGTGCTTCCCCTGGGGAACCAACAATAATAAACAGTTATTAGTAAATGTATTATGCCAGCACGTCCCTTTTGCCCCCTTGCCTTTCCTCAATAGTCAACCCACAAACACTCCCAGCATCACCGCAGCACCAGCCGGACCTGACACTGGAGATGCATTTGTGTATGTGTCTGTGTGTGTCTGTATTTCTGACCCATCTCAACACAAAGTACTGAATTTGTGATGGAACTGGGCTAATGCTCATAATAGCCTGAGCTATTACAGCAAAAAGCTTTAGACTCTATACGCCTGCCAAACTCCTAACCGCTGTGATTTCATCTGATTGCCTCGTGCTTTTAGTTATGAAATCCCTTCATATTACCTTTTTTTTAATTGATGCATTTATTTTGCACTTTCCATTATAGTGGGCTAAATTGCTCTGAATTAAAATGCAGATCCCTGGTGTTTAGTGATTCAACCTATTCAGTAAGTGATCTATGACTGGTCACCTGTCTAATTAGAGAATTATATTACATGTCGATTTGTAAGCAGCCATATTGTGATTTAAAGACAGGCATATTAAAATCTGGGAGAAATTATTTTCATAAGTTAACTAAGTGAGGGTAGGATCCAAATTCTGAGTTTGGCTGTTTTGTGTTTATCTGTGACTGGTGACACATGTTTGCAAGGCTAAACGGGCACCACCACAGCACTCTGAGCCATTACTGTTTTCTATTTGTTTTTGTCATTATCATTAGGACTCATGGGAGCTGGAGTACACACAAACATGCCCGTGCACATACACAAACAGCATCTAATCCCCATATGGGAAAACACAAGCTCCCTTTTCATAAGAAGACACGCCTGCGCATCTGAACTGGCCCTCTGTGCACATAGAAAGATAGGAGGTGGGGAGGTGAGAGAAGGGAAACAATGGACCAGTACTTGTCAGATCTGTTCAGTGTGAGCGCTCCAAACAAAGATCCCTAAATGCATGAACTTATTTACATTTCTATTGATTTTGGACATAATGAGGCTGGGAGTGTGTATGAGGCCAGACAGGCCTCCTACCGGAATGAGGCTATCCTGCTGTTGATGTGCATTAAAAGGTTGGTCATCAGGGCAGCTGAAGATGCACTCAACACTCAAAGATCTGCTGCTTCTGATCTTCTGGGGATGTGCTTCTTTGTATGTGGACCAATTCATCACTTCCTCTGCATTAAGTCTGTTTTACACGAAACAGACATGAAGTACCAACACTGATGAAGGGCCCCCTGCTGGGCCTTTCCCTGTTGCCAGCATCTGAGTAAACAATACAGCAAATAAACCCTCCACAAAGATGTCTTCCAACTGTCACCAGTGCAGCAGGAGACAGTAAAATGTACAATATAGTGTAAAAGAAAGTGGAAGACAGAACAGATACAAAATTGAAAACACAAAACACACTGAGACCAATGATTTGTGTTTTTATGTAAAGTCAAGCAGAGGTTTTCTTACTTGAGCCTTGATTATCAGTAGGTATTTGGTTTCTTGACTCTACATGGTTGCATCATTGTGAATGTGTTGCTTTTTTTAGGAATTAAAATGACAAAGCAGACGAGTTGCATTTAACACAGATATTTAATCAGACAATCACAGGGCAGAAGCTCAATTCATTCAGTCATGTAGACATGGTCGAGATGACCTGATGAAGTTCAATCTGAGCATCAGAATGAGGAAGAAACAGAATNAGATGACCTGATGAAGTTCAATCTGAGCAGAATGAGGAAGAAACAGGACTTAAGAGGACTTTGAATGTGGCATGGTTGTTTCTGCTGATCAACTGGGATTTTCACACACAACCATCTCTAGGGTTTACAGAGAATGGTCTGAAGAAGATAAAATATCCAGTGAGCAACAGTTGTCTGGACCTAAATGTCTTGTTGATGTCAGAGGGCAGAGGAGAATGGGCAGACTGGTTGGAGATGATAGAAAGGCAGTGGGAAATCAAATAATCACTGGTTCCAACCAAGGTCTGCAGAACAGCTTCTCTGAACACACAACTTGTCCAACCTTGAAGCAGATGAGCTACAGCAGCAGAAGACACACCGGGTGCCTCCTGTCAGCTAAGAACAGTTCTAGCTTACAGTTCAAGTCATTTTGAGTTCGAAACATCACACCCTTATTAGGACATCAAATTAAATCCATTTTGATTAAAAAGACAACAAAGAGAAGCATTTAAAGAAGTTAACACAAATGAGTGAGCGAAATGCAGAGTCAGATGGATCAGCAGTGATGTACAAACAAAGCTCATAAATGGATGAAAGTCAGGGAAGAAGAGAGAGGCAGAGAGATGCAGAGCGGTCTAATTTGTACATGGCTGCTAAGTTAGGAGAGCAGGCTAATTACTGGCTGCACAGGGCAGGCACAGGCTGCTCATGTCAAAAAGGACATAGCCACTTATTAGGCATCAAAGTGCATTCATATCACAGCACAAAGGAGATGGGGGTCGGGGGGTGCAAGAGAGGGGTACAGCATGTGTAAATGGAGGCATGAGGCGGGAGTTGAGGGTTAGCTAATGACTGTCGTTGAGAGGTGCATTATGGGACCCTCTCCCTGGGCCTTTCGCTGTTTTAGGGCAGCAGGAGGGTGCAGAGGGGCTGCTTTGATTGTGTTCGAAAATAATATGGAATAGATGACAAGGACATGGAGGAGAGATGAGAGATAAAAGAAGGCTGTGAGGAAGGTGATTGGATGAGGTGAAAAGAAGATGGGGGCTAAGAGGAGAACAAAGCTTGGTTCTTGGGTCACTGGGATCAAATGTTTCAGAGAAGAATGGATTGGGGAAGATGTCACATAAAATTATAACAAGGACACAAAATGACCAGTTTGGCCATAAAGGACCTAAGCAAGCTGAAAAACAAGCTACAAAGTGAACTAAATGAGGA
>CM047990.1:4593414-4615757 GCA_026261665.1 Melanotaenia duboulayi | reverse complement strand
TAATCCATTAAACATGGAGAATAAAAACTAGAGGAAAAAAAGAAGGAAGTGCTCAGTGCATCATGTTACATTCCAGCAGTCTAAGTAGTAGTTAAAGATCTCAACATGTTGTTTAGACGTTTAATCAGCCAAGTTCAGAGGCAACACATTCAAGGGTGGAACTCAACCAAGATATCCAAGACATTCTTATAAGTATTCAGACTTATGGTAGCAGAAATATACTCATTTCATGATAGGCCTCAACAGAGGGCTCAAAGGATTAATGTTCATGCCTCCCCATTACAGTAATGTCAAATGGACATTGTCCTGTAATCTCATGATTTTCTAACCATAAAATGCTGTAATTTATGACTTTTCTCAAACATGCCGAAAAACTATCAACTATATCACCCTTGTTCTGGTATGACTGGGCTGGCTGAACGCAGGAGCAGCCTTCCAATGTAGTCTAGAAACTAAACTAGAGTTTAATTTACCACTGTTTTTACACGTAAAAGTCAGCTGCCAACCCTTGGACAATGCAATATTAAACAGTATCCCCATCAGTCAGGCAACACAGAAGACATTGTTCATATAAGAATACCTTAAAAAACAAACAAACAAATAAACAAAATAAACTGGCTGTCTATACCGATTCTTTTAAAGCCTGACCAATCTTGTTTAAGACTTTATCACAGTTTCAGATCTTTGCAGTGACTTAAGCAGGTAATTAATTCATTTAATGAAACACAGCAATAACAAAGATGCAACAAGCTGGAAATACTCAAATTAAAGATCAATTTAAAATTTGGTTTTTACTTTGAACATGCACCCAGAAAAACACAAACAAAACAAACAGAAAGAAAACATCAGCTTGGGTTCACATCCCCAACCGTCGCAGTCCCTTCATTTCAAAGTGCGTTGAATGTCATCTGAAAATCCTTGTAGTATTTCAATGGTAAAGAAGTTC
The DNA here is from genome assembly GCA_026261665.1 of Melanotaenia duboulayi. NCBI lineage: Eukaryota > Metazoa > Chordata > Actinopteri > Atheriniformes > Melanotaeniidae > Melanotaenia > Melanotaenia duboulayi. Next base: position 4,614,811 of record CM047990.1, on the reverse strand, counting down.
ACTTCCTTTTTATGGGAAAAACTAGTTGATGTGTTCAACTGAACATCTAAAAAAGTGGGGAAAAAAAAGAGCGTGAGCTTTACCCCAATTGGCTATGAGAAACAAAAGCCCACTCAACCTTGTTGATAGAAATTGCTCTTGAGAGCAGAGCAAGCAAGGGCTACAGTAAATACTGATTAATTTGAATTCCTAATGAATAGGCACAGAGTCTGAGAGAAGGAAAGGTATTGAAGGAATGCAGCATGTATTCTTCATAGAGTTAAAAACAAATGGAAGAAAAAAGGAGGGTGAAGAGGGGAATAATTAATTAGTTTGCCTGAGTGTGCATTCAAACTGAAGGGCACACTGACGAGGCTTGCTCACACAAATGCTCAAGAAGGAGAAGCCATCCTACAAAAGTTAAGCAGGAACTAGAGTTCAAGGTCTATTAGGTATGTTTAAAAAATGCCCCATAATAATCTTTTAATCCATTTTCTAGATCATTTTTTCGAAGGTCTTTGCATGTTTACCAGCAGAACAGTAAGATCAGCCTGTGAGCAATGCCAGAGAAGGTGACAGGATGTGCCATCATCTGAGTTTCAGTGTTAGCCACTTATTTTTCATAGCGGTGTTATTTAGTGGGGACATATTGTACTGACAAGCTCCTTTGGTGCATCTTTATCATTTGACGTTATGATAGCGAAAACCTATTTTGTCTTTATGTGCGCACTTCATCGTCCTCTTGCACTGCGTTTGTATTGCATCCTGCTCTTCATTGTGCTACGCAGGTTGTGTCAGCTGTGTCTTTCTGTGTTGAAGAAAGCCTTGACATGACATCTTTTTGCATTTGAACGGCCGAGACAAAGGCAAAACACGACGTGTCTGCTCCTCCTGTCTCCCAGGAGGAAGAAGGGAAAAAAAAATCAAAAAAAATGAGGGAGAAAGAGAAGGATAAGAGAGAAACGGTATGCAAATGAGTTTTATAAGTCGAGTCGGGCATGTTGTCGTGGCACTGTCTATATTTAAAACAGGTCACCTTAACCCCACCCCCACTGTCTCAATGACAGACACCGAGTGAGGCTGCACTGACATCTGGATGTTTTACAATTGCAATGACACACAGCCCCCCCCACCCCAAACACATGCACAAAATCAAAGTCACTGCTGGATCTTATTTGCATATTCAAACTATCACAATGCACATGCAAAACACACACACACATACTGCATGACAATGACCATGATATATGTATATATGTAAACCTGGCCAGCCCATTCTCTGCAGGCCAGGACCCAATCATTCCAACACACTGAGCAGAGAGACAACCAGTCAGCCTCTCAGCCCAGCAACATAGGTGATAGACGAGAATACCTGACCTCAGTTCATTCACCCGTCCCTCCATCCATCCCTCCCCTCCTTCAGCTGCTGGTCCCCTCACATTCCCTGACTCCTCCATATTCAACAACAGCATGCATGCATGCATACGAGCTATGATTTTATGGGGCTATCGAGTGGCCGTGAAGAATGGCTACTGCCTATTTACACTTCACCAGCCCCTCCACGCCCTCAGGCAGTCCATTTTTAATGGAGACGAGATGGTGCTGACCAGCATTCTTCCACACTTCACTCCCGGACCACCATTTTCGATAATTTTCATCACTTCATTTGCTTTTCCCTTTTTTTCCTGCACTCTGTTGCCTTGACCCAGATACCAATCTGGAAGAGTGACACTTTTTCCCTGGCCAGAGCAGGACCACTCATATCTTGCAACCATTACCCTACCATATTGGCATCTCTCTCTCTCATATTTTCTTATCATTCTCTTTCTCTCTCTCTCTCTCTTCTCACCCCCTTTCCTCTCAACTGTCCATAAAATATGCCTTGGTGTTATCTCTTCCCCCACGCAGGAGAATAATGAAAGGCAGTGGCATGACAGATTGGACATAGATGAGATTGCCGCTGTGACTATATGCACGGCTCGCCTCGGCCACGGCTTTGCATCTGAAATGGAAAAAGGGTGGAGGGTGTATGTGTGTAGGTGTGGAGAGCTGTTGGGTGCAGGGGGTGACAGTAAGCCTGGGGAGGAGGGAGGAGGAGGTGAGGTAGTAGCGGGTGGCAGCATGTGCAGGGGTAAAAAAGGGGGGGATGGATTGTTTTGCGGGCCTGATGGGTTTGATGTTAAAGAAAAGGCAGATTTCTGTGTGTTTGTGTGTGTGCTGACCCTTTGAATCATATTGCAAAAGAAAAAAAAAAACACTCATTACTGTACTTTTCCTTGTAAAATGGCCAATTATTTATTGCTGTGTCATCTTCAGTGTGTATAACTACTCTAAAGTGACCGGCAGCTGTATGGGAGGGGGGGGGGGGGGGGGATTAGGCAGATTACAGCTGGTGAGTTTGGGCGCGAGGACTGAACGCGCTGCCAACATGGCTGCTGCAGCAGCGTGGCGGCACGCTGCCAGCAGGCAACATGTAGGCACCTGTGACTGCTACAGGCGGACATCATGCTTGGCCGCATTGCCAGCAACTGCTGCTACAGCGGGGGGTTAACAGGGGGCATGGATAAAGAAGAGGGCTGTTCAGCTCAGATGGAAGGAACCTCGTGTCACACTGCTGAACTGCTCCTGGTGCAGGTAAATGTGCATAAACATAAACAAGAGGCTTGATCGATTCAGTCTGTGTCTGTATCAGAAGCTAATTTCATTTTTAAATCCATCAGTTTATGTAAACCGAAAGTTATGAGCCTTGTTTAAAAAAAAGTTTTTCTTTTAAAGTGCAGTAAAAACGTAAAAATAAAACTTTGTAATCAGTTTCAATCTTTGTTCAACAGACCTGATACCAAAGAAATTATTTTAATTGTCTCCACTGATGAAATTCACTGTATTTGAAAATAAAAAACATATTTAAAGTGTTTATTTTTTTTAAAAAAGAAGAATGTTTACCATCGTGTAACACCGTTCTTTCTTTAAATGATTCTTTTTTATAGAATATGTGGATACTAACTGTCTGTGTTTTCCGAGAAGATTCTCTGTCCATTTTTGCTAAATACAAGATTTGAGCAGCTCAGCAGCCCAAGGTTGCTGTGATCTGATTCTCTTCCTCACAATACACCATACATTTGAAACATGAGACAGATGGACTGCAGGCAGGACAGTCTGGCACACACACACACACATATGTGCACACACACACTGTCTATGCAGCCACATCATTTGGAATGAGATCTGGCATTGTCCTGCTAAAATCTGAAATCTTCAAAAAGACGTCCCCTTGATGTTCAGTAGTATCTTCCCTTATAATCAAGTCATGGAGGAAACTGATGCCCCTTTGCATCATCATGGATGCTGGCTTGTTCACCTTCTACTGATTACGGTCTGGAGGATCTTTCCTGTTGTTAGAACATGGGACCAAAAGCAGCTGACACATGAACACACCTGACCACTGTCTTTCTGTCCCTGTGAGACATGGCTTCCTCTTTGTGTAGTGCAGTAACGTGTTTTTGGATGCAGCCTTGTTTTTGTGATGGTTTGTAAAGGTATTCCCATTCCCATGTGGTTTCCCTGGTTAAACTATTCACGTACAGCAACACCTGACGGCTCCGAGGGCATGCACATCCAGTATGACTCCTTTCCCTCCTCGAATTTTTCTATAATTTTATTGCAGATGCTAAAAAACTTCAAATCTGGACTCTGGTGCTGGGAAGTACAATGAATTTGCTCAGGGAAGCTGTTTAAATAAAGGTTCAAATAAAATAATATGTATCTTCCTGATTTATAAAAGTTTACAGTTTTCTCTGGATATGCCTTCGCTTAGTTGTTTTTAATGGCTATTTATTTCCATGCAATGATAATTTGTTTTGAAGTTTGATTTTACAAGGACAGATGTTAAAATGAAACCTGTTGCATGTCTAAATACAGACGTTTGGCTACATTTTCGCATTTGTACCATCAAAAATATTTAAAAAAATCTTAAAAGTGTGGTCTGCTGATAAGAAAAGTCAGCAAATGATGTAGCCTAGTAGTTAAACTGATTATCACTTATTAAATTGTGCATATGCCCCTAATTCTGAAGAAAAAGATTTTACCCATTAAACACTTTAAAGACACCAAACTTAAACTGCACAGAGAAAGAAGAGAAAGCAACGGAGGAGGAGGACAATTAAATATGGTGTTTTTGGCAGCGAGGCTTGAACCGTGTTGCAGCTAAGCTGAAAACGAAACTGACATGACCCAGAGTGAAGCAGGTAAACAGGCCCAACCTGCTTTGCCTGGGGTGACCATCTGGCCCTGTCTCATGGCGAACCAGCCTGCAGGATACACACAAGTACACACACAGTAATACACACACATGTTGATGTACTCAGTGTCCCCTCTCTGCTCGCCTGTTTCTGTTTTTGTCTCTCAAAAGATGACATGCTTTGGCTCCGAGCGATGGGAGGCATCAGGTAAGGGAACAAGCAAACCAGGTACATACACACACACAAACACACCAGACACCGGCGACATATGGTGAACGGGCACAGTGTTGTAGTCCTTAAGTGGTGCTAACTTGACCCAAGGCTAGAAAGACAAGAAAGGGAATGATGGAAGGGAAAAGAAAAGCGGGGAGGTTGAGGGAAGTTGGATAAAACTGCAGCAAATTATTGATGCACGATTACAGATACCTGCTGGGACAACACCACTCTGTCTGTGTGAGACACACACACACACACACACACACACTGACGTTCACATTTCAGCTCCTCGCTTTGCTTTATTCCTAAAAAGCCTTTAAATTGTCAAGTTTTGATTTAAAACAGCCTATCGCCCTCACAAGTCTGCTGGAAAAAACTCTAATTAAAATTTATTCTGCCGCCATCAGCGACTTGTTCATTATGCAGAAACAAAGGAAGACTCTTTGAATGAGAGCAGAAGAAAGGCTGTTCTGCTGTTACGTCTTTGGCCTTTGCCAGGGACAGCATGTAATGTTGTACTGTTTCACACAAGGTAAAATATTCATAAAAATGAAGGGAGCAAAGTTCCACAGGGGGTGGGAGGGGTGAATGGGGAAAAAAGTTAATGAATATGAGTAATCAAATTTGCTATCTCCTCCTTTTTATTGAAAATCCCTTTTCTTTTTTTTCTTTTTTTTTTAGTTAATTAGAGCCAGATACTATTCTAATAGGCTGAGTCTTACATGTCCAGTTCAGTAGCGTCATTATGGAGCTATTAAAGAAGAGCCACCGAGATGGAAGAGCAGAAAAAAGCATAATCAACCAATCAATTAGGATCTTTGAGGAAAATGAGCTTTGCTACGTTATCACATTTGATCTTATGTCCTTGGTTTGGCTGCCATGTGTAATTTCTTTCTTTAATTTTTTTTTTAATTGCCATCAGCCAAATGTCTAAATTCTTTCATATTCTCTGGAGCTGGGATGATTATGGATGGCATAGTTCTTTAGTTTGTGAAGCAATGACATGGTAATTTAGCATAGGTCTCTCTTCTTTTACGATTTAGTCAGTGTGTGTAACATTTTGTGAAAGGACATTTAAATGCTTGCCCGAGTGTGTTTTCCTGACACCTGCTTGACTTTAACTGCTCTTGTGTTTGTCTTTAAACCACATTTTGTTTCTGTTAAGGTAACATTTTTCATTACTGTGTGTCTTTTCCCAGGAAGATTTACTTATAGGGTTTATTTATTTATCCGTGTACGTTTGCTGATGAGCATGTGGAGGGGTTTGAACTATTTCTGACAAAAATCCATTTTGAGATTTTTTAAGATCTGCAAGAGCTTTAACGCCCTTTTGTTTTGTAGGACTGAGCTGCTCCTTAACTTATTTGACACTGTAATGTCTGCATGTGACTAGGTGCCAATTAGCCATTTAACATAACCCAGCCAAGGGATAGATGCACAGGAAGAGCAGGGATGTAGTCATGTTCAGGCTCCTATTAATGCCAGTGTTCATATGTTATACTTCACCTTTTCTGTCACTTCCCACTCTCATCGTCTGAAAGTTTCCTCTATTTTAACAACACTTTTCTCACATCCTTTGTGCTCTCTAGTCATTTAATCAGGTTTTAGCATTTCATACCCTAGACTTCATAAGGACAAAATGTTAGTTATTTCTAAAAATGTCTTGGATTACAATCCCTTCCTCTTAGTTACCTGGCTAAACAGTTATATGTGAAACCATTAGTTTGTATTAGATTGACTTCAAGCATCTATTTAGGAACGCTTTGCCACAGACAGGATCTGTACACAGTATAAAATTATCTGTAACTATCAAAGGAAAATCCACATTAATGCAAACACCTGCAGTTTTACCAGCTGCACACTGAATGATGCACATTATAAAGTATTGTAATGTTGAGGATGACGAGTGTGGATTTACTGAATTTAAATGATGTCAGCTCATCGACTGAGTTATGTTTCAGCAGCTGTGTGGGAGGAGTTATTTTAGAAATAGTGCACATATACATTGAAGAGCATTAAATACCAACCCTGTATTCAGTCTAGAAATTCAACAAAAAGAAAATAAAAAATCCCCACAACTAGTAGAGAAAAGATAATACTATTTATTTATTTAACTATTTTAGCTTGATTTTCATTGTCTTTCATTAATTTATTAAATTATCTACACTTTATCCCTGAATATGTTACCACATTTTTTTCATTGCTTTTCCCTCTATTTTTTTCCTAAATTCTTTTATGAACATTGCATTGTAATTTTTTATTTGTTTTCTAACATTTTTTAAATTACTGTCTGTTTCTTATTTAAATTTTACGTTTATGACATTTCCTCTCTGCATTTTCTTTTAATATTTATCATAGCAGATATATATTGGTTTCCCCTTTTTGCATGTTTTCTGGTTCCTTTTTCCATTTCTAATATGGTATACCATACCATACCGTACCATACTACACCGTACCATTATATTTCTAATGTGCTTGAAATACAACATGACAACTTACCAGATCACTGTACAATAAATGTAAAAAAATAAAAAGAAATTTAAAAAGAGCATAAAAACAGCAGAATGATGAATAATCAAATAGAACACTTTCTATTTCTCTTCGTCCAATTCAGGGTCACAAGGAAGCTTTAGCCTATTCCAGCATTCAGCAGTTGAGAGGCAGGTACACCCCGGGCAGGTCGCCAGTCTATTGCAGGGCCAACACAGATAGACAAACAATAACTCACACTCCTAGGGAGGCCAGCTAACCTAACACACATGTCTTTGGTCAATGGGAGGAAGCCGAACTATCCGAAGAGAACCCAAGAACATTTAAGCTATACAAGCCATTTATATATTTTTGGATATACGTGTTATTAAAGCTGTTTCAGCCTTCCATATAAAAGGGTTTCTGAGATAGTAGTCACATCTCAGGGGGCCTGTGGGGTTAGGAGGTTTCCAGTTATTAATCTCTTTTTGAATACATGACTCAACAATCACAAGAATCCTCCAAAATTGGGTGCAAACCAATGTCAAAGAGAACCAAAGGCACCTAAAAGAGAATGAGTTAACCAAGGAGACGCAGAGTGATAACAAAGAAACAAACAAACCAGTAACACAGAGAAGCAAGCAACAATACAAAATGACTGCAAAGCTGAGAAACGAACACAAACAATTATAATATAAATTGAGAGAATGAATTAACTATCACACAAGAGTTGAAAAAAAAAAAACAATGACACACACAACATAAAACAAGCAGTGATACAGAGGCACAACTCTGTAAAACAAACATAACACAAAATATAAAGCAATGCAAAGTGAATCCAAACCAACAAGATACAGAAATGCAAAACGATGAGTTAAACCCTTAGAAAGACGTTCACAGAACAAGGAGTAAAAGAGAGAATTCTTCAGGAGCAAAACAACCACAAAGAGATACTAACTGAGCTCAAATATTCAGGATTAAGGGATACAAGGCAACCACAACGAGACCTGAAACAATCACCAAGAAACTTAAAACACATCTGATGGAGGATTGTTGGGGGCAGCAGGTCCCAGAGTGTTTCCTGATAATGCACCCACGGCTAGAGGGACACGATACAAGCTGGAAGCTTGCAGTTTTATTGGTTCTTATGATGTTACAGGGCAGATCCAAGTATGATGAGCAGAACGCAGCCGGTGTCCAGTGACTCCACAGGAATGTCCGTCCATGCTCCCAGCAGCTTCCCTCAGCACACAAAGGTGAGCCACAGCTGAGGACAGAGGATATTATTGGATGAAGGTAATAAGTTATTAGATGTAGGTCACCAAAGTATCAGATTAAGAGTCATTGTTCACTTCATGTTCACTTTCACTCATAATGATGAAAAACTACAAGGTCAGAATCTGGACTCAAACTAAAGTGCAGCCACTTCTGCACCTTCTACACGCATTCTGGAACAGATTGAGGGAGAAAGAATTCCAGCACAGAGATGAGAGAGAGAATCATAATGATTCAAGTAATAAACTGTCGGCCGGCTGGAATTACAGCAGGCCTGAGCAGCAGCGGCAGTGACAGAATCTGTAATTATCCCTTGAATTCAATAAAAGTGAGGAAGAACAAAGAGCGAGGAAAACGGTTCACTGGTAAGTAAAGCGGTTTAGTGAATCGCCACTGGTACAGGATAACACCAAAGATAATAGCATCGTCTTTTCTTTTTTTTTGTATTTTTTATCTCCCCAACCTGAAGAGTAACTTCACAGGGGTGCCACAGTGTTCCGAGGCAGAATCGATAACACTATCAAAGGGCAGAATCTCAACCTTAATGAAAGGAAAGAAAATACTGCAGGCTACAGGCTCTGAAAGACCACTAGAGATCTATGTCTATCAACACGCCCGAGTCTAAATATGAAATCAATTCATTACACCCTTTATTTCTTTCTCAAACACAGTCCAGCTCTGAGATAACAAATTTATCTGCTACCTCCTTTATTTCCCTACTTCTTTCAGTCTTTCTCCTCTTTTTTCTCCTCCTGTCTTTGCTGCAATTAATGAAAAGAATCAGTGGACACTTTCCAATGACGGAAGCAGCATAAATAGATTAAATTGCAGTGGAGATTATAATTTATCATTTCTTTATTAAAAAGTAATGCAGGCGAATTAACTTTGAATTAAATTCTATTTGCATGGCATTACTGGAATCATCTGTGTAAATGGCTTAAAATCCCAAATGGGACATTGTTCCCTCCAACAGTTTAATTGTAGAGAAAGAACTTACTTTTTTCTTCTTTTTTTTTCTTCTTCAGGAAATTATAAGGGACAAGGAACTATTCTAAAACTATGTGAGACTTTAATCACACCACCCAGACGTTTTCTTTCACTTCTCAAGAACTAAACTGAGCTTGGTCTAAAAGATCATGTTGTATTAAAATATGTGTTATTTGTCTTTACATTAGAGACAAAGAGAAAGTCTCAGGTCTGCTCAGACAGGCCCGACAGCATTTCCTGATCCCCTCAGCATGACTTATATGGGGAAAAATATGGAAGACCTTAAATTAAGATGCACTGAATCATTTTCTGTTATTTATTACATTAAATAACCGCTTGTTTGTTTTGGTGCTTTGGTAAACAAAGTCTGTTACTGATGATCGAGTGAAATTTCCTCATCGGCAAACCCGTGCATGGAAATAATAAAGTGGCCAAAACAAGAATAGATGTCTTCTAAAGGCTGATTTACTAAAGTTTGTCTTTTTCTGGAATCGGAAGTTCTCCAGATGAGGAGCATCACCGTTCATTACTCTTTCACCGTGACTTACTGATGTGCACTTGCTGACCTGAACGCAGCAGCGGCCTCTGTGTACGATCAAAAGGTCTATCACCAACAAATGCTGAGAAATATTTGGTTTGTTCTTTCATGTTGATTCATTTTGAAAAGGTTGCAGTCACGTAGGTGTGTTTAAAAAAATAAACAAAAGGGAAACAAAAAGGCCCGGGAACAAAAACGTTAAAGCCTGATTGGTCCTCATACAGTAAGAGCTGAAGACGACTATTATGAAAAAGCAATAAAACAAAAGAGGAGTGTTTGTTTTCAACTTTTGCTCAAAGTCAACAAGATATAAAGTCTATTTAAGAGCAAACGTTATTGTTAAGAAATGATTTTGTTGCTAAAGGTGATCAGTGATGTCCCTGTTCTTGGAATCATTCTTTGCATGGTGTTGTCCAAGAACATGAACACAAGCCTTATTACTGTGGAACAATTTTTCATTTCACTCTTTCTTTAATCTAAAAACTTGGCCAGAGCTTAAAGTAAGTCCTTGAACTTCTTGTACTTTATTGAATTTACTGTATATTCACTTGAATAAATTACAGTCTGATTCATACAGTATGTCTAAGCTACGCATGAGCAAGATTTGAGTTGCATGACATAAAAAAGAATAAGTAGATGAAGGAAAGGAGATGTTGTTTTATCCAAGTTGAATTAATTGGTTGCATTTTGTCTGATTTAAAGTACGCATTAGTTGCCTCATGTGGAGAAGCTGCATAATTGGACTAATTTGCTTTCAAAAAAACATGTAAACCCGTAAAAACAAATCTTAAATGACTCCAATTTTAGCACATGTTCATGATTATGTGCAGGATTCAGGTTACTTCAGTCAATTTGATCACTTGAGTTTCATGTAAAATGTTGGTCAAAAACAAAAAAGGATTGTTATAAATATTAAACTCATCACTGAGACACCTTTGTATTGTGAATTTGTCATGAATACAGTTTGAAACCCAGAAGTCAGTCACATCAGTGCCACTGGACTTACCGGGTTCTGGCACGTAAATGATATTCAGGGTAACACGGCTGTCCAGCTTCATTAACTTTTCTAGTGACACAGTTTAATGAGGAGGCTTAAAAAGCAGGAGGGAAGCAAAAGACTAAAAAAAAGAAAGAGGCAGACATTGATGAGCAATTTGATTGGCACATGACTCATGGGACGCACCAAATGAGGGAAGGCCCACGGGACAGAAGGAGATCTGATTAGCTGGGCATGGTGAAAATAGAGTGTACCACGACTAATTCAAGACCGAGCAAAGAGAGACGGAAAAATTGCCCAAGCTACATACTCCTCATTGCAGTTTTTATTGAAATTCAATACATCTCGGCAAATGTCTCCTTGCTTCTCTTTGTTTTCAAACGGACGCACACACACGCACACACACACAACATTTGGTTTGTGGAANGTGGACGCACACACACGCACACACACACACAACATTTGGTTTGTGGAATGCACAAATCTGCCATTTTAAATCCACACAGAAATCCACACATGCAGTTTCACACGCAGACACACACTAAGGGCTTCTTTTTCTCCAATGGAGTATGTTTTCAGTTCAATCATCACTCTTTGATACTGAGCCATTTTGCACACGCTCAAGGGCTTGTACTGAAGATGTGGAGAGGGAGTGGGAAAGCACACACACACATATACAACTGCTTAAACATCCACTGATTGTGATTGGCTCAGATGGTTTGGGTGTTAAGGCAGTGGTGCAATAGTCTCCAGCTCGGTGTCAGAGCAGAGCCCAGCTGTGGTGACTATTGATATGGCTGGCACAGACAGCGGCACCCTGAGGCCCCAGCAGGCTTCAGCTTTAGTTAGTTGCAGTCTAAACTGGCCACAGCGCAGCTAACGTATGAGGAATGACAAGGTTCAGCATAGTGCACACGCTGGTTTGACTACTGTGGAGAGAGGTGGCTGAGCTGCGACAACTTTCTGACTTTTTCTTTTAAACCAACACGGTAAAACAGCATCTGCCTGGTAATCATTATTATTATAACTAATTCACTTAATTCATTACTGTAAATGACAACATGATCCTTAACATTTTCATCACAATTTTACTCTGACAAAAGTGCATGAGTGTCTAAAGCTTTCATCTTTTAATTTATATTAAAGGAGCAGAAAATCCTTCTTTTCTTAGAAAGACAATCTTTACAGTGCTAGGGACTTCCTGCTCTACCTTGTAAATAACAGGTGGTAAGTGGAAAAATAGATTTAAGGAAAATAATACGACTTCTCCCTCTGGGTGTTCAATACTCGTGGACCTCACCGAGTATCTGAGACTTGTGCAGGGCGTTCTTCAGCTATGTTGCCTTAGCTCAGGGTTCTTCATCTTCTGCCTTGCAGCTTTTAGAGCTTTTCCTACCCGTACTCACCTGGCCCAAGTTAATGACTCGTTTACAGACTTGTGTAGAACCTGAGCATAAGCTGTTGTCTTCTATCTTCTTGGTTAGTGGTTGTTTCAGGGAATTTCATCCTTAGTAAGCCGTTGTTGTACATGATGTTGTTCAGGCAGTTTGGTCTGCATCAGCAAACTGTAGTGTGAAAGCAAACCAAACCAAACAAAATGTTAAGTGTGTTAAAAGTGTTACCTCTTACAAATTCCCCACCCACGAACTGAGTCTTCTGGAGTCAGAGTCCCCTGGATTCGGTTTGATTAAAAGCAAATTATATAGTATGAAATGAGTGGATGAAACCTTCGGCTAAGGCTCTCTTAGTTAGAAAACCAGTGTTTGGATCAACAGCTCTTTCGTGGGTCAAACTCTGCCTGCCAGGTCTGACCAGTGAAAGCAGCCACAGATTACAACACTGGCTCACCCTGCAGGCTGTGCAGCATTTCCTCAGATGTGCTTCCTTCCCTGGTGTTTCCATCATTCTGAAACAGAGTAAATGTCATGTTTACTCGTGTCAGGTAAGCTGGACTTTGCAATCAACTCAAACCAGAAAGTTTCACTTGAAGGTCGTTGGCCTGATCTTTGTAAAGAGTCAACACCCTTTCATCAACATGAATGTGTGGAAAATTGTTCAGCTGTGTGGCAGAAGTAGTCTAACAGTAGACGGTTGTGGACACAGACAGCGTTTGTAAAATATTTTTTTTTTCTGGGCCAAGAGATTGTCATGGGATAATGATGTCTGGGCATTAGCCTAACCGATGAGCAGTTTTATAAAAACTCTGACTTTCCTGATTTAACATTAGTTTGAGTCCTGTTGTTAATTTTCTTTGTTTCCTTATTTGCCTCTAAATGGAGTCTCGTTTGTGTCTATTCTGAATGCCATAAATTAGTAAGACCAGAACAACAAAATTATAAAACAAAGTTCCCAAAATTCAGATTCCTGTCCTGATTTCTTCGGTATCCTAAGGGACAGAAAACATTTCTGCTGGCAGAGTGAAAACTTTTCATAAGGAAGTCTGTTTCCACAGAGACTGAATGATTCACATGCCTTCACACATACAAGGAATGGACATACAATATACACACAACACCTTAGACTCCCCTCTCTTTCTTATTCTGTGATTACTTTTTCTCACAAAAAACACTGACATCTAACTTTTGACAAAGTAAGTACTTTTTAACACAACATCCAGTCTTCTTCAAATTCCCCCCACTTCCTCTTTTACTTTTTATTCCTTCCTTTATTAAACCCACTTCCACAGATATTTCTTCTTATCTACATCTTTCACTGGATTCAAGGACTGCTGTATAGTTGTTACACACACACTCACACACACACACATATATGCACATTTAGGCTTATGGACTACTGCAAAATCACATCATGCAGAGATCACACCCTCACACACACTCTCAGACACACCTACCCCTGGTGTCTTGTCCTCCCTCTCTCCTTGTCTTTCCCTTTCATTCCTGCCTTCTATCTCAGCATTTGCTTGGAAAATGTTTGAACTCTCTGGCTTGCTAAGATGTTGCTGAAACAGAATATGAATTAGCCCCCACCATTTCCCCCAGATCTGTCTTAATGCTGCCACTGCTTATGCCTAAGACACCCCCACCCACCATCCCTCCCGAACGAGCCACCAACTCCTCCCCATGCATAAATAATAAAACAATACAAAAGAAGGAGAGGCCCACTGTTGAGGCACACATGAAAGAAGTCCTGAACTTCGAGCTGGAATGACAGGACTCATAACTTCCTCAGAGAGCACAAGTGGGGTGTGATGGGGAGCTGGGGAGTTGAGGGGGATACATGTTTATGTATGTAGTGTCTGTTTCTTTGCATATGCTCTGTAAGTACTGGACTTCAATGGAAATATTTTTACTGTATTTTTGTTTTATTTCATTGTGCCTGCTTACATTATGCTAGAATAGCAATGACTGATTATCACCCCCACCACCAACGCCCCCTTCCAAAATCAGGTTGGGAACCACAGACATCAGATTTCCTCCCAGAGATAAAAGACAAGACCGTTAAGAGAAATGTTCGTTATGAGCAGGTACAAGGTGTTTCTTCATGCTGGCTGTTAGCTCCTCCTGAGGAGGAGACGGAGCTTCAGCAGCCTGGGATTAGTGTCTCTGATTTTTCTGTTAGTAATGTATTCCATTAGGTTTCCATTTCATTCATTAGTCAGATCTAATATTTGGGTTTAATATGAATTAATTAACATGCAGATGAATTTGAAGTTCTATTCCATTTTTTTTTAAGTAATGGAATAATTACTCTTCTGAGTAATTAATTAAATACTCTTACAATGCTTAAACTCTTTTACTAACTCTGTCACTTTTTGGAAGAAGTAACTAGTAACTATTATTAATTACTTTTTTAAAGTAACGTGCCCATCTCTGGTTAGGCTCATCCTACCTAAAAAACTACCTACCGGGGGTGGAACAGTTCACTGTTGCTTATGTATAAACAAGGCAGTCATTTATTTACTTTTTTTTGTTTGTTTGTTTGCTTATTTTTCTTTTGTCGTCCTTTTTGTCTTCTCAGATTTTACCTTTCCTTTGTTCCTGTGTTCATATGTATGCATATGTGCATCTCTTGTCTTTCCCACATGATATCACATTTCCTGGCCAAACATACACCTGCTGCTTTCTGTTTTAATTTATTAGATTTTTTTTTCCTTTTTTTAGCCTTTCTACCTCCCTCTCCCTTTTCCCTCTTCATATGCGTCTGTGTGGGGTGCTATGTCCTGTATCCTTGCTCTTTGTATCACAATAAAAAGGAAGAAGAAGAAAGAAGAAGCTTGTATTGTTTTTAGTTGTAGACATTGTTGTGTTTACTTTGTCAATGAACAATAAATCACTTACACGCCTTCTAATGCTGCCTCCTCTTTTTCCATTTCTGAGTTGGAGTTGTGAAAGTCCTGCAACCAAAAACAGCCCAGGATAAATCTGCGAATGCGTCAGAAAGACGATCTTCCTGCAGCATGATTGCTGCTACAATCACTTTCACACATTAAGTTCTATATGTTGGGTACCTGCAGAGGGATTGGGGGAAGTGTCTTCTGATTGGTTGAATTCCAGGAGGGATTTTGGGGGGCAAGTAAGGAGAAATGCATAACGGGGAAAACTAACAACAGCATAGAGGAGTCGGGCAGTCTGTCTGACAACAGTAGGATGTCCCTGTTTTTGGAAGTATGATCATTACTTGCCATTTTACAACAAGTCTCCTTTCAGCTCCTCAACGTTTAATTTTTTTCTGTATATTCTTATTTTCATAGATGCAGTTGCGGGAAGTGTAGTAAAATTCATACTGAGGTTGTAAATATCTGCTCCATCGTTACTCAAAGCCAAGGTACTGGCTCTTCTCTGTATACAAATATGTGAAATTCATGGGGCTTTGCAAATGCAAACTATGGCTGCTTGAATGAGTCTCTCATGTCTGAATGATCGTAGAATAAAAAAAAAAAAGATTCTTTTGTGTTCAACTAGCTAGTACTGTTCCGTGCTTCATCCGTGCAGTGTAGCCAACAAATCCGAACATTTTCATGATTGTGTTTCCGGCCAGGAAGCAGCATCTGATCCAAGGTCTCTGATCTTTATGGAAACTGAAAAAGCTTAACCTGCACTACGAAATCACGCTTTTCATAGGAGACATTGAGGGAAAACATAATGCCATGCTCGGAGAAGACGGAGTCAATCACTTTTCAGCTGAAGGAATTAAAAATGGCTGTGAGGTGTAATCTCATCTGGAGTATAGCATGGTGTCACACACCAGTTCTCCGTGCTGATCTCCAGACCCATGTTTACCAGCCGGTCCGGCCATGCTTTCATGTTCATTTATGTGAATCGCCGCCTCCTCTTTCCTCTCAAAACCCTCGGCCCTCCCTCTCTATAAAAGGCGAGATCCAGTAAGCAATGACTGTGTGTGCTTTCGAAGTAAAATAGTAGAAACTGGAATGAAACTTTCACCTAAAGATGACCAGGATCTGACATTCCCTCCAAATAAACAACAATAATAGGTGAAGAAGTTGTCAGATAAAGAAAGGTGCATAACCCAGATTAACATTGACCTTGTGTTTCCAAGATGGAGAGCACTGCAAGAGCTAAAGAGGCTACAGTTTGACCCAGAGCTAGCTCTTCTTCTCCTGGACAGTAAGTCACAACATAAACATTATAAGTTACTTCGACATCTTCTACAAAATGATGATATTGTTTTGCACAGTGTGTTTGCACGTTGCACATCCGTGTGCAGACGAGGCAAATTAGGGGTGGGGAGAAAGAGGTATAGAGGTAAGCATGGCTCATTAGAAACTTTGTTTTGGTCTACAGGCAGTGCACAACAGCAAATCTTGCGGTGAAATGCACGCTCTAGCTGGCGTTCATGGCCTGGAGAAATTCACCATAAAACAAAATCTGGGTACTACAGTGTGTTTGTGCCCAGATCACAGAGAGAGAGAGAAAGGCCAAGTGTCCCAGTGTCTCTTTAAGATTTTTTCTTTTCTCATTTTTTACATTTCTTCCCCTTGTTGCTGCAGGGATGCCATTGTCTGTTTGTCTCACTTCTACATGGAAATAAGCTAGATAACTTAACTTAAAATGATCTCTTTTGAAGAAAGGAAAATACAAGGGATCTGTAAGAAGGGTCAATATGTCAATGCTTGAGTTCTACTGTGGTGAATTGTTTCTTATATTTTTCAAATAGTTTAAAATAGAGATAAAAAAATAGTTTAGTCCAGATGCTTGAAGTGTACTCATTTACTAAAACTCAGAAGCTGTTAGCAGTTATTTGAGCAAATCATTCTAGTGAAATCAATATATAATTCTGTGATGCAGCATGTGCACAAGTGTGTAATTAACCAAGCGTCAGGACATGAGAATAGACCACAGTTTACTTCGGATGACTCAGTTGTAACAAAGATATGAAAAAGGTTTCACTGTGATCTGGAGCTTCTTAGCAAAACAGGTTGTTTATCTCAAAACAGTTAAAATTATTGGTGAGTTATTATGCATATTTCATACTACTAATATTTTCATTATACAGTCTTAAGAATTACACCCTTACATTAATTTTATAGATGTAGAATTTGAATCCATTCAGCTTTGTTCTGACTGCTGTTCATCATCTTTCCCTCCTGCCGCTCTCTCTCATCTCTGTCTTCTTTGCCCAGGTCTCTCTCTCTCTTTTATTGAGTCTGCATATGTATTAAGAGGGATTTTGTTGTCCCAAGACACCAATTTGCATAAAGTGCATGCCATCATTGGTTCAAGAGAGGCAAATTACTTCCCTGGCAACATCACACTTTCTCCGTCTTTTATTATTTATTCATTTTTAACGCAGTGCAAGCTGGGGCTTGTTAGGACCGTTTAGCCAGATATGCTAAATATTACTCTCCTTAAACTGCTTTCATCAATGAACAGTGATGGGGGTGGGCTTACCAGTTGGAAATGATTAAATTAAGCACTCGGACATTCGTTAATAGATTTCCTTGCAGCTACAACCGCATGCTGCCTGCCTGCACGAGTGTGTGTCTGGTGTCATTTTTGTGTGTTATACTGTGTCATTGTTCTTCTCAGGTTTAAAAGAAGCTAGTGTGCATTGACAAAAATGAACAAGTGAGATGAGAAAACTGAGAAATGAAAATATAATATGGTTGAACAACAGATGTACACTTGACTATTCCAGTTATTCTGTGTGAGGAATTCTTTACTAGACCTTTACAGTTTGTAACTTTTGAGTCTTTTGTAGCTCACAGCTCATGAGGGCATGAAGATCATAATACATATGACCATAATGCCACAGTTGCAGTCCTCTTGCATATTCCAATTTGGTCTGATTGTCCATTACTCTTTTAGACAGGGGGCCAAAAGATGCTGAACAAGTATAACTCTGTAAAGGCTTCCAAAAGGAATTACAGCTCATGAAGGAGCTACAGACCTTAAATAAAACAAAGTTTGGTTAGTTACGTTGCTTTATCTGTTATAACTGCTTCCCCTGCCTCAGGATCTGTTTGTGTCAACCACATTTCTACCACATTTCCCCCATTTTTGGATCCAACAAACCTTTTGTAAAACAGAAAAACCATAATCAAGAGCACAGAAAAGTATTTCTGCTCCAGTTGGCAAAGGTTTGCTCATACTTTTGACCAATTTGTTCAGTGCCAATTGAAAGGAGTGTCTGGGTTTAAAAATGGATTAGATTATTAGATTTTTATCCTAAGAAAAATTATTTATCAAAGATTCTACTTGCAAAAAAATCCAGAAACTCATTTACCACAAATTATACAAATACTAACCACGAAGTAAGAGAGAGACATGCTGTTAAACATTTTCTAGGTTAAAAAAAAAGACCTCTTCCCTTTCTCAGTGAATATCTATCAGTATTCTACTGTCTTATTAAGAGTGATGATGAAGGCGCAAATGCCGTTCCAGTCAAACCTCTTTTACCACCTCCATTGGACAGGAAGCTTAACGTGACGTTATTTAGAATTAATGTAATTCACTGAGACAGATCCAAAGTCCATTGTACCTTAGATGTGTCTTCTTTTGTCTAGGGCCCTGAACAATGCTCTGTCATTTTAACAGAAGCTAATATGATTAAAGCACTCTGACAATAGACGGTGTAATTCATTTCGGCATTAGGGATTGTGGACTGGGCCATGAGAGACGAGGGAGTAGATTACTGAGGCTGCATGCTAATTCACCCACAGTGGAAAAGGACGATGGACTTCAGCTGAAAATGTCACTTTGAGTTGAATCTTCAGAAAAATAAACCAAATTTTTAAAAAAAGATCCACCGCAGCATGGTAAGCATGGCTGGAAAATCATCCATCACAAGAAAGGAGGGGATTTATGAAGTGTAATAATAGCAGTGATCTTCAGCGTGCTCCTTGTTAGAACCGGGGAAGGTGTACATTTCAACATGGAAGATGCCAGAACACATAGGGAGCCACGATTTTGGTTTTCAAATAGTCTATTTACAGATGATTGTGCTCTATAGCTGTGCTTAGTCACAAGAGATTGGACACTTAGTCTATCCTGAAGCTCTGTTTCTTATAAGTGCCTGAGCAGAGCTAGACGGTGCCATCTGACAAGTCTTTCATCTTCAGGGACTGCCTGGCACGCTCCCTAAACTCCCCGTCACTAGAGGAATACCACTTCACATGTTTGCCTCTAAAGTTACATGCCCATTAGGCCACCACAGAAGAAGTGTGCAGTATTTACCGTACAGACGATTAGGAATAAGCCTCAAATAATATCAAATTCTGCTACCCACACCAAGAAATTGGGTGCTAGCATGAGAACAAAAACAGCCTGCAATATGCTCCACAAGTCGTGGCCAAATTATGACAGAAATGCAGCATAGGTGGAAACTTACTGGAGCATCAGCAGTTTAACGTTTGATGCACTCTCTCAGCTTAAAAGTCTCTAAATTCACACGCTGAGTGTCAAACATTCAAGCAATAGTTCAAAGCAGTATTGTGCAGTGTGTTACATTCAAATGTCTGATAAAGTTCTGATATGCTTGTAACCGTAAAGGTTTGCTTGTGCTGAAACTAGTGTTTAAATGGCAAATATGATCCTGTCTGACACAAGAAAGAAGAATTGGAGTTGCCATGTTTATGTTTAATTCAGACAGGTCAAATTAATTCCACAAAAGCATAAATAAAGGCATCTAATAATACAATCGTACCCAACTGACATGTCTGACAAGGGGTGGGGAGAAGTAACACTTAAATGCCTGGGGGCATTCACAATCAAATCTCAATCAATATTCATTTGTTTGTGAATTTGATCATTTGACTACAACATGATTCAGCACAGAGATAGCCAGTATTTATCTAACATTATCTTATTATCTATTAATATTTATTATTATCATATTCTAGAGACAGGATAATCGTCTCAAATTAACGGAAAAATAATAAAAAACAGCAAAAACAAACAATAAAATAATCTTAACCCTTTATTTCCTGACCATATATATAAACATACCCACACATAATTTACACATATGTAATCTGAAGTCTGAATTTGGCACTATAATAAAATGTAAAAAAAAAAAAAAAACATATTTATAGTAGATGTATGATTTGTCAGGATCACTTGTTATGTAAAAGGTATCCACCAGCAAAATGATCAGATTGTATACGACAAGGTCCAGTTTCTACCATTTGTTGATGCAAGTAGGTCTCAGGGGTCCACTTCTAGTACCCGAGGACCACACTCCTGTAGGTTTTAGATGTTTCCCTGCTACAACAGACCAGACTCAAATGAAAGCATAATTGCAATAATGTGCAAAACTAGACAAGCTGCTGAGAGGACCTTTTTTTTATTTGAATACAGTGTACTGGAGCTGAGAAACATCTAGATGGAAGTGGCCTTCAAAGACCATAACTAATCTGATTAGACATCGAAGGATCAAAGATAATTTATGCTCCCTTTACGTACAAAAGTATGTCCATTTCAGAAGTCACTGTCCTCATACTCCCATACATTGATATGATTGTTATAGCATGCATGGGGACGGTGGACGAGAGGATGGTAACGTACATTCTCAGACAGAGACATAAAAGGTGGCATCATATTAGACAGCTGTTATTAAATACATTGTGGATTCTTCTTTGTTCTCTGTTTAGACGGCAGCTATCCTACTCAATACTGCCCTCACATGTTTCCAGTAGTTTTGCTCCGCTTACTGTATTGGAGGATGCAACTGCAAGAGCTATGGAAATGGACCAAATTACACAAATCACAGATGAAAGGTTCTGTATCCGTCTTTTGTCTGGAGCATGAATGGGCTTTTAAGCTAGATAAAGAGCAAGGAGTTCTCCAACAGATGTTCGGTCACCCCACAGAGTCCTGATCTCATCATCATGGAATTGGTCTTGGATTATAAAAGGTGCTTTTAGACTGCAGAAAGATTTTTAATAGCCCTTAGAAAGAGATTTCTTATAGTCAGATCATGTAAAGATGCAATAATTGGTCAAACATTTGAGCCCATCTTTGCAAAAAAATCTTAGTGATGAAATGTCTCTTAAATAACAGTCTTAACGATAATTTCTAAAAACTTTAACATAGCTTAGGTTTATATACCTGCTAAGTACCAGCTGACTGCTTCCTCACTTCCAATCTGTGGTGCAAAACGTATGAGAGAATGGTAATAATAGTAATGGTTGCAATTTGAGAAATTTCCCAGTTGTACAAATCATCAAGAACCAGTGGAACATTTCAGTTTAAACATGTCTCTCTCTCTCTCTCTCTCTCT
>CM047990.1:4553683-4564421 GCA_026261665.1 Melanotaenia duboulayi | reverse complement strand
TTCTTCTGGTCCTTTGAAGGTGTTACTTGTCCCAAGCAAATAAAGCTCTACTGTAGCTGAGAGGGTTCTCACTTCAGACACTAAGTTGTTTGTGCATTCAGAGACACTGTAGTAAGAATTGTGGCACAAATATGCAGCTGCCATGTATGTGGACCCATTGCCAAGTAGATATAAATGTCTCATCTGAGAGGATAAAAACCAATATTATAGTAATAACATACCAATAAAAATACAATTTAATTCATTTGTCATTGTCATTGACCTTTGATTTTGTTATATGCTGCACCTTTAAAACAGTTTGTATCTCTGAATATTTTAAAAAGACCAACAAGGTAAGGACTATTGATAGCAAGCTACTTCAGGCACATTTTGTGTATCATTTCAATTCAAACACATTAACAATGCTGGACCGTTTTAACAAATTATTACAACGTTTGCCTTTAAAAGAAAGATTTTGTTCAGCCATCTTGCTTAACAAAGATTAAGATAAAGTGTTTTTGAGAAGGAATAAATGGAAATAGAGCAATTACCATGAATCACAACTGACAAACCAACAGAGAGGCCTTGATACAGATAAAACAGATAAAGAAAGAGAAAAAGAGAGAGAGAGAAATGAGATAAAGCCCAAGTGCTCTAGAGGTGATTATTCTAATTTAGCTGCCAATGTAAATCTAAATGAAGTCACGTCAGGAGTTGCTGGTTGGACACACAATCACCCTGGGACTCCCAATCACATTGTCTGTCTCTCCTTTCTTTCAATCTAGCCCTTCCTATCTCCATCTCTGAGACACACTTTTAGTCCTCTGAGTGGGTAACCTCAGCAACACCACACGCAGCGGGGACCAACAGAGGTATTACTCGGCTCAGTATTGCTTTTTGGGTTGGGGGAGTGGGTGGGAGAACAGGGCAATGGGAGAACAGGAAGAAAGAAAGGCGGAGGTTGCAAGAGGTTACAGAGCCTATCTGGGCTCGCTGACAAACTCTGTTGGACTGATATTCCCATCTGGGTCCTAACAGATCGGGATGTGGGGACGTGATAAAGCAGCAGGTTGTCTCAGTCGTCGCGCCCACAGATGACTAAATGCACCATAAAAAGAGTATGTATATGGTGTGTGACTGTAAATCTCTTCTATTCATTAAATCGTAGAATCAGTCATACAAATTCATCTCAGAGTTAAATTACAGGTTTAGGTGTAAGTCTGTGTGCACTGTAAACAAACCAACTGTTTGATCCTGCACATGCTCACTTTGCCTCACTACATACAGAATAAGTGCATGCAGTCTGCTCTCACCGGCCACTTTATAAGGTACACCCGCTTCAATATTTGTTAATGCAAATAACTAATTAGATCACATGGCAGCAACTTAATGCACTTGAGTCATGAAGACATGTCATCTAGTCAGGGAAAGAATGGGCAGACTGGTTGGAGATGATAGAAAGGCAGCAGGACCTTAAATAAGCACTGGTTCCTACCAAGGTCTGCAGAACAGCATCTCTGAACACACAACACGTCCAATCTTGAAGCAGATGGGCTACAGCAGCAGAAGACACACCAGGTGCCTCCTGTCAGCTAAGAACAGGAAACTGAGGCTACGATTCACACACACTCACACACACTGGACAATAGAAGATGGAGAAACGTTGCTGGTCCGATGAGTCTCCATTTCAGCTCCACATTTACCACATCTGATTTTTTGACACTCTTTGGGCCCCATTAGTACCAATAGGGCATAGTTATACCAACACAGCCTCAAACCATCTCCACCTGCTTTCTAGAACATGACGATGAGTTCACTGGACTCCAACGGCCTCCACAGCCACCAGATCTCAGTCCAGTAGAGCAGCTTTGGGATGTGGTGGAACGGGAGATTCTCATCATGGATGCAGCCGACAAACCTGCAGCAACTGTGTGATGCTGTCATGTCAATATGGAGAAAACCTCTGAGGAAGGTTTCTACCACCTTGTTGAATCTGACCCCAAAAATTTAGGCAGTTATGGAAGAAAAAGTGGTCCAACCCAGTCCTATCAAGGTGGACCTGATAAAGTGTCAGTGTATGTATGGACAAAAGATATTTTGTTTTTGGCGTATGGTACCAGATTTTGTTATTTAATAACACCCTTTGATCTGTTACTGACGTTTGCAGGTTGGATAAAGACAGATAAAAAGCCAAGAAAGAGAATTTATTTGTCTTTCTTTAGGAAACAGAATTCTGAACTCCTCGAAAAGTTATCCTAAACAATGTCATGGTGACTGATGGAGACTTTAAATAACTTCATCTTTGACCACGCTTAGGTATTAAAATATCTCTTACATCATAAGATGTCATCCTTTTGCAGAATATCATGTTGTCAACAGAACATTTTCATATTTCCATTTAAAACTCGATTTAAAATCCACAAACACTCAGAAATGCAAAGTCCCAGATCCTTACTTTTCTTACAGCTATAGGTCTGTTGTGCCTTTGTATGACAGTAGCAGCATTTTATGATGCTGGCTGAAATCTGTTCTGCAGGTGGACACGGCAGATTTCTTGATCCTGCCAAGCTATAGTCATGCGTGTCCCAGTAGCATAGCGGTGAAAAACTGCTGAGGTACAAAGAGAGCAATGTATAAGCACTTATTAGGAGTGCAAAATCTTATTCAAGTAAAAGTGCACAATCGGTTTTAATGGGAAAATACAGTACAGTACAGTAAAGTACAGTACTGAAGTGAATCTACTGAGCAATCTGAGCAATATATTGTGCATTTCATCCTAAATCACAGTTTTAAAGCATTATGTTACAGTTAAAGATGATCTAATATTTGTACAACTGCACAATGGCTTTATATCATCACCTTTATACTGTGATCATTTGTCACTAGACTTGATTGAGAGGAGTCCAGGGGAAAGACCTAAACTGAAGACCACTGGTAGCAGACAGATTTAACAAAACTTTATTTAAAGAAAGTTAAAGGTGCTGCAACGGCAAGAGTAACAATGTACTTGAAGCAAAGCTAAATAACAAAATAACAGGCTAAAGCTATGATGAAAACGATAAACTGGGACAGGATAGACAAGGATGATAAGCAAACAAAACCACAAACCTCTACAAAACAGAACAGGAAACACGGCTAATAATGTAAACTGTACAGAGGAACACAGAGAACAGAAACTCAAACCCAAATTCAAGGAAGCCTGACTAAAATGTAGAAAAGACACAAAGACATGAAATAGTAATCTTACACAAACTAAACCAAAGCAAGATCATGACATCATAGCAAGACAGACTTTCTGGTATCATTTAATTGGCAATGTACCTACCAAAGTTTACTTTATTTGTTGTTTATTATCAAAGATGAAGAAAATCCTCTGTACCGCTTGTTCCATTACAGGTCACCGGTAAGCTGGAGCCCATCCCAGCATTAACAGGTGAGAGGCAGGTACACCCTGGACAGGTCACCCGTCCAAAGACGAAGCAAATCAAATTCAGATATTTGCATGACTATTTGAATATGTTTGCATTAATAGTTTGAATGTAGTGTCAGATACTCAAAAGTAGTAGAAAGAAATATTGATGTATTTTATGAATGTACAATTTATTTTAACCAAGGTGTCCATATCTGACAAAACAACTAAATACTAACGCAATCAAGTTTTTTCAAAAATCCTTGTTATATCCAAGACTTTACCACCAAAACCCAGTCCCTGTGATTTTATGTGCTTTTCCCCCTCAAAATATATATATATATATAATGAAATACTTCAAATAATTAAAGTAGCATTTAAAGAATACGGATGCATATTTTGTCTTTATTTTATTTGGTAAAAGAACAAAGAAGAAAAGGATAAAAAAAAAACCCATGTTCATGACCGCTGTGTTGTGAAGCCCCAACTGACAAGTCAGGTCATGGATGCAACTCCTTGCACTGGATGGTCATTTATCACAGGAAGAGTTCCACATACCTCCAGCCTTCACCAGCAGATCAGCGAATGACCATCCGCTGACCTGGCTGCCAAAACATTTAACCATCACCTCCAATAGCACAGGCACAGATTAAATGTGTGTGTCTGAAGGTGGGGGCAGTGGTCCTATTAAAAGTATAACCCAGCCAAAGCTGACCTCTCATCCAGCTTTCATCACATGAAACTCTTCTCTCCTGTTAGCTGCCCCTCCACCAGCCAGTCAACCTGTAATGTAGAGTCTAACTAATAGGCTCAGATTGCCTCTAGCACAGGATCGCATACAGCACACCAAGCAGCCATCATAAGGAAATCATTTGCAATCACGTCTGCACATCCATTCCTACCTCTGCTGGGTTTGCCAAGTCTAAACATAAAAGAATGTCATGGAAATCTCAATACATTTTCAACTTCCAGCCCGACATATCTACAACTTCTACATCAACTACCACCCATTTCAAGCCCTAATCCTTGATGTCTCACGTCTCAATCTGAGCAGAAGTAGCAGCAGCAGGATGCAGATGAGAATAGAGGCCCGGAGATTGATGAAGAACCCTTTTTGATACACTGCTGCAGGCAAAGGAAGAGAAAATTGATTGAACCTTGATGAGAATTATATCAAGGGGAGCATTCATTTGCAGTGATGGACCTGCTGCATGCGCCAGGGAGAAAGGACCCCCGTACATATGTATGATCTGTACTCGACTGTGATTCAGAGTTAAAGGGAAGCACAAGGGAGCAGCACATTTCCATGATTTTCCTTTTAACCTTTTTGTGGCATGCCCTCTGATAATACTGGTTTAAGCCACATAGGTATAATTAAATAATAAATACATACTTAAAAAAAGTACCTAAAACATTCTCTCTATGTATACCTTTCCTCGTACAGAAAGTGTAGCTTCCTGAGATGTAAGAAAAAAAAAAGTAATAATATACCACAAGTGCAGGTGTTGTCTCCAGAAAGGAATAAAGTTGTAACATAACACAAAGTCGACAATTTCTTTTGTTTTTCTTTTTTAAGTGGACTGTTTCTGTTGGAATGAGAGTTGTGTGTCTTTGTTGGGGACATGATGCTGTTAACAGGACTAKGGCCAGGTWCACACTGCAGGCTGAAGYGACCCAAATCTGATTTTTTGACTCCTATGCAACCTGAACGGCCAGGTCGCATTAATCCGACCTACACGTCATACACAACATTGTTTAGAAACTCTTATCTGTAAAAGTGCTCACATCACTCTACCACCACTCCTGGCTGTGACTCTGTACCCACATGTTTCTCTGTACAGATGTTGCTGCCACTGCTCAACAAAATGCCATGGCCACAAATCTGGCTCTCCTCTTTCGTATTCTCYTYCTTAAAACGATGCCATTGAAAATGTGCTAGCTACGGTTGGACAATAACTTTAAAATTGCAACATACGCTTCGCTGTTACCGCAAGCACGAAGTCACCACTACTGGGTAAAGTGAAGGAATCTAAGCATAAAGCTAGCTACCGCTAGCTGCTGGGAAAAAGTGAAGGGAGCTAAGTTTGAAGCTAGCTGCTGGGTACAAACATGAAAGCTAAGCCTGAAGCTAGCTACTGCTTCATACTGCAGTAATCCCCTTGCCTCCTTTCTTCCTCCCGACCTTGTTTAAAAAACATTTAGCAGTTGTTTCTGTCTGAGTTTTACGATAGTGGAGGCAACAGACCAGTGGCCTCATTTATAAAAGTAGGTACAAAAACTGCCGTACGACAATTATATTCAACTTTTGGGATTTATAAAAACCAAACTTGGCAGGAGAAAGGCCCTATGTCCACAGCAACTTTSWSTACTCCTGTACAGAATCTGGAAAAATGGAAAACTAGCACACCAACAGTACAGAATAAAATAAAGGAAATAATGAGAAATGTGACATTTGTGCACAATCCACTATTTCCTTTCATACCACATGATATAGTATCTATTTGCAATAATGAAGAAAGACAAACATTCAATATGAATACTCCTATTAATACTCCTAAGAGTGCACACTCAGAAAATAAAGGAAACAAAAAACAGGTTTTACAAGAGAAAGGTAGATGGTATTAATATGAACTAAAATATGTTCTGTTATTGTGAAACAAAACTTGTATGTTATAAAATACTTTCAGCTAAATAAGGTTGACATTCTGCTGACAACAGTGAAAGAAAATCCGAAAAGTAAGCTTTGGTCATTCATTTTAAGATTTAAAATTATCTTTGGAGATTGGCGATAGTATTTCATTGTTGCTGATGTTATGATAACGTCTCAACTAATCAATTTTTAAAGGCCTGACTGGTCGACTTCTTGTATCACCTGAAATGCCCATCCCCAGTTCACAGTGTTGGTTCACAAAATAAGTGTTGTCAGTTGTGCCAGTTAAGTTGCCCATTAGAAGGTTAATGACAGTTATAGAGAAATAAGGAACCAGGGTTTTGGAAATGAGCTAAATTAGAGCAACTTGCTATTAAAAAAAGACGCAGAAACATTTCATATCACTGACAATATGAAAGAAGATGCTGTGGTTAGGATGCTGTGTAAAAAAAACAGAATTTAATGATTTCCAAATCTCATCAACCCATGATTTATTCCCAGTAGAACATCATATCAGCTGTTGAATTTTTAAAAAATTTACAATTTCATGGAAAGATTTTATTATTATTTTAAATCTTATGGCAGCAACACATCTGTTAAAAGTTGGAGCAGGGTGAAGTTTACTACTGTGCAGCATTCTTTGTTGTTTAAAGGCAGAACAAGTGGCATTGACACCTAGCATTTCAAATCAGAAATGCAGTTGAAAGAGAAACACACGGAGAGCGTTAATTTGGTCTCTCAGACTTCTCCACCTTGCAAAAGATTCTCCAATATTGATCCTTGTTTTCTTCCGTTTTTGGTCGTTTGCTTTTTTAGCAGGATTTCCAGGCTTTTTAGCTTTTTCTGAAACTATTTCAGATCTGCTTCTTTTACTAGCTTCCATACCTGCACGTTGCTGCTCTTTTGCCTACATAAAATACCAAACGCTGCCTTGTTGTTTGGCAACCGTGGGGAGTCGCATATGATTGGTTAAGGAACCAGGAAGTAGTAAAGAGCTACACACAAAGTTCTTCCGTAACGTAACTTACTTTGAAAAGAGAAAAACGTGACAAAAACATTAATGTAGAGATTGTTTATAGAAAAGCTTCCTTTTATCCACAAATGAAAACATTTTAATTGTTTTTACAGAAAAAATTCTCATTATTTAGCCTTCAAGAGAAGATGTTTCTGGATCCTGTTCACACATGGCTTCTGCTTTGCATGATAAAACTTTAATCTAGACTTGTGGATGTCAGGATGAAGTGTGTTCAGAGACAGTGATTCCTGGAAGTCTTCCTACGTTCAGGCAATGATTTCCACTAAAGAATCATATCTGGTTATAATATAGATCACAATCATCCAGTTCCTTCTTCTGGAACTGTCCCATGTACACACAGATTTACCCTGATTTGCTGAATACTTTATTAATCCCACTAGGGTAAGTTATTTTGACTTTATTATTATTTTACACTATTAACTGGTGGGATCTTCACAGTTTTCTGTTGAGGAACATTTTTCTGAAATTGTTCAACAATTTTTATTTGTCGCTTGTCTAAGATTGATGAACCTCTATCCATCTTTACATCTGATAGAAACTGCTTCTCTGAAATGCTCCCTTTACTGACCTGTTTCCAAAGAATCAAATAAGTTGTCAAATGTCCCTTAGTTAGTTTGATTTGCTCCTGTTCCAACTTTTTATAGATCAAATTCAAAGAATAACATAAAAATTTCAATGAAAAGGGAAAATGTCTGAGTTTCATAATTTTGTATATTGTTCATGTTATATTGTAAATAAAGTATGAGTGTATTAGATGTTTTTGCATTCTGTTCTTATTTGGATTTTAAAACATCCCAGTCATTCTTGGAAATGGGGTTGTATACAAACGTGTTGTCCTATTTGAATAAGCATGAGAGAAACCAATGGAGAGGAGAGGATTAATTTAGATAACTTACTTATGATCATTTAGATCATTAGTAAAAGTAGAAAACAAAAAAAAAAATGGAAATGCTCTTTCTGACAGCTTGAAAATGCTGCTGAAAAATATGGTTAACATTTCTGCATTTCAAATCTTACAAAAACAAAAAATAAAGTATGCACTGTACTGTTCAACACATGTATTAGATGCATAGCAGAATTAATAATATTATATTATGAACATTTTTAAAAACATATTTACATGTGCATACAGTTCTAAACTGCAGATGGAACTGATATAAGTGACTTCATTTTTGGATGGCTTAATAAATATAATCTGGAAATGAACATTTTTAGCCTCTAATTTATTCTGTAACCCTGTTATCATATATCAGGTTTTAAAACAAAATTTGATAACATTGTTATGTGAGAGTTCACGAATTGAGAAATATGACAAGAAATGGCCAGATACCTAACGCTGATGCATTGCTCGTTTGTGTCATACATTTAAATCCAGTTGTTACAGTTTGTTGTAGCAGAGTTTGATTTTGGATAATTTACTAACATAAGAAAATCTAAATAACTGTGCAGCACTTGTACAAACAGAGTAATTATTTTTACACTAGTTTCACAGCATGCGAGTGATGTAAATTTGGCAGGCTGACAGAATCAAGACCATTCCATTCGACTGCTGGTGCGGTCAGATTTGTATGTGTGTTTTTGTGTGTGCGCATGTGTGCATGTGTGCATAAGAGACAGGGCTGGGTATATCTGCCATCTGGCAGTGGCGCCTCACACCCTGTGATACCCGTCCCTGTGTGTCGGATCAGAACTGCCGGATCATGGATCCAGATCACTGCACACACCAAACATCACTAAAAATAAATACACATCCACATAAGAGTACAGCACTAAAACACAGATGCTGCAAGACAACACACTAATTGCAGTCTGTGGTTGTCAATCAACCCCCCCCANTTCATAGCTTCTATTCTCCATGAACATGCCCTATGGAGCCCACCCCCCACTCCCCCCAGTGGGGACAGCTGAGATCAATCTGAGGAAGCTTGGAGATATTCATTAAGACTGCAGAGGACACTGAAGCAGCCCAACAGTTCCTGAAGACAAAAACCACAGCTGATGTGATGTCACTAGCCATAAAGATGACCTCAGAGCAACAATCAGTGGTCAAAATGATTCTTTAATGGACAACGATTGGTGTTTGTCCATGAGAAAGATCACTTTATGCTTCAAAATGACTCTGAAGAAGCAGACATCTCGGGTCCTGTTGAGACATACTTCCAAAACCACTTTAAAGATCTCATGAAAACTGGCTGAATAAAGCTTTTTTTTTTTTAAACCAATGATGCAGAAAGCATGAATAACTTCTAACCCTAAAAACCAGAGCTTAAAGGGAAAAATAAAGAAGAATGAGTAAGCATGTAGGTAAAACGTTTCTGTGTTCCAGTCTTTGTGTTTCACTCATTGTCTTTAAGTAAGCAGTTTTATATCTTTTCGTTTGGTTATTTATGTTATTTATTATTCAGTCTTCCTGTTTGTGTGTTCCACCAGCTTGGTTTGGTCTTGTTTTTCCAGTCTTTGTGCATGGACCATGCATTTTAGCATTCATGTTTGCGTGTGGTTTCCAGTGTTTGTGTTTTACTCTGTTTCTTCTAATGTACATGTTCCAGAAATTGAGTTTCAGTATGTGTTTTAGATTTCCGTCCTTGTCTTTCAGTCTGCATGTTCTGCATTAACTTCTGTGTCATCGCATCACTTTCCAGTCACACCTGCTCCAAGTCTTTGTTGCCAGTGTTGGTCTTTCAGGTTGTGTGGTCTAGATTTAGCGTTTCAGCCTGTTCATCCCACTTATTGTGTCCCGGTGTCTTTGTTCCAGTCGATGTTTTCCAGTCTTCGTGTTTCTGTTCGTTTTTATTTTCCTTCCAGTTTCATCCTTGGTGTTTCAGTCTGTCTTTTGTCAGTCTTGTGTTGGATTGTGCGTATTCCAGTCTTGGGTCTCCTTGTCTTTCAATCCATGCGGTCCATGTGTTCCAGTAAATGTGTTTAAGTCTGTGTTTCAGAATTTGTGATTGTGGTACAGATTGTAGAGCCCAGTCTTTGTATTTTTATTTTTGTGGCATTTTCATCACCCTGTCATTGTTCCCATCTGTTTTTAGTTTTCCAGTTCCAATCTTTCAGTTTTACTTGCTGAGTTTCAGCATGCTTCATTTATTCCTCCCAGACCCCTCAGGTCATCTGGATCTGGTCTTTTATCAGTTCCCAGAGTCAGAACCAGACAGGTAGAAGCTGCATTCAGCTTCTATGGTCCACATATCTGGAAAAAGCAATAAACAAACAAAGCTTAAGATCAGCTAAAATCCAGGTTAAAGACCCACCTGTTCTCCTCTGCATTTAAATAGTTTTTATTTTAAAGTCCAAATCCGTTTCTTTTAAGCTTGATATTTTAAACTTGTCCTGATCATGTTTTAATACTGTTTTTAATCTAATGCTCTTATTTTTTAGTTTGTCTTTGTTTTATCAATTTAAATTCTGATTCTTATTTTCTGTTTCTTATTTTCTGTAAACAACTTTGAATCATCGTAAACTCACCTTGCCCAATAAGAGACTCTTGGTTCGAGGATTTCATTGTTTGTGAGTGTCCAAACAGGTTAACAATATGACAGAGAAGAGATAATTGTATTTAAATTTGTCTTAGAAACTGACAAAGACAGGTGTGATCTGATTTTACTATATACTATTGTTTTTGGTTGGGTTTGTTAAATGCAGTGGCGAACCGTGAGTTCCA
>CM047990.1:4536708-4549629 GCA_026261665.1 Melanotaenia duboulayi | reverse complement strand
GTTCTGATGGTGTCTGATAAACTCGCCCGATGGACCATAAATCACCCTATATATTGCGAAGCACTACAATATTAGAGTACATTCATTTTAATTATTGTAAAAACCCATTCAGTGCTCCACAGTGCTAACTTTCAACAACTATAATGAGAAATGGTTATGTCGCAGAGTGGAAGCATGGAAAGATTAATCTGATCTAAATTAAAAATAAAAAAAGATAAAGGACGAATGATCACATTAATGAAGAGGCTTTTTTATAATTATTTTATACAGGACTAGATTTTCTTAGATCTCTTCTATTATGGTACCATCCCAAGAGAATTATATTCTCCAATCAGTGAACACCTTAAAGTCTTCACTAAACAGTCCCTGAAGAGCTTGCTGCAGCTGGAGAGCTTCCAGCAATGAGGATGTGTAAACATTATGCACATCAAGACATCAAGGAATGATGGCTGAGCATGGCAGCGGCGATGGGATGCAGAATCAATTTGGGCTTCTTCAAAAGCTCCACTTGAAGCCGCTGGTGGGGAAGATAGAGCGGAGATGTTAATCGCCTAAAGGGTCCGGGTGTAATGCCTTCCCTCCCATTCAGCTTGCTTGCCTCTGGAGCCATCATTCTTAATTATCTCTGTAGGACATACATTACTAGACCAAACGCAAATGCCATCAAAACCACAATGAGCTTGCAGTCGCCGCTATCGCTGCACGCTAATTGATCTTATCGTAATCACGTTATCTAGTTCAAATAAGGTGCTTTAATAAGCAGTCCGGGTCATTAAGGCTTGCATAAGTGTCCACCGGGCAGCAAGACTTACCTTACAGAGAGGGTATTTCTGCTGCATGTTTACCACTACTTACAACACAAAAATGTACATTAGTACATAAAGTTTTTTTTCTTAATTATTTTACTGGAATGTAAAATACAACATTTACTGCATTTATAAATGAATTTTAATTAGATGTTTTGTTTTCCTTTATGAAATCTACTATACAAATAAATTTGCCTCGCAATGCCAAATAGTGAGCTGCCTGCATCATTGGCTGGTGCTGTTCTCACTTTCTGCTTAAGTATAGGAATCATAGGCAGCCTTTTTTCCACTGCTTTGTTAGAAGAGTTCTGTCTTTACCAGGAAGATATGCTCCATCAAACACTTTGGTGTTTAGTAACCAAACAACCCCAAAAAAAACTGAACTTAAAATTTGTAAAATAAATGGAAGACAATGAAATACTATCAAGTATAAATGAAAGTTAAAGTTTCAGAAAAAGTGTTATTTTAGTTTTTGTGTTGGCATGTCCTCCTGGAAATTATAGCGAGATTAGCTGCTTCTTTCTGCTTTCAAGATTTCCAATGAATTCTTCAGAGACTGTATTAGGACAGCAGACTGAAGTTAATAAAAGTTTAATCAAAATAACTTCCAAAGCTTTGGCTTCTTTCACTTTCTGAATGAGATCAAAGCAAACGTCGAAACCATTTAAGAATTTCTAAGATCTCAAAGACACAAACAACAACAACAATAAAAAAGAGAAAATGTAATGAATGGCCAGGCAACAAACAAATAAAATAATAGGAGGCGAAAAAAACACAGCAAAGAGGAGGGATACAAAAATCCACCAGGGACACTTTCCCTTTATTGTCTTGCTTCTTCTTTCATCTCATGTATTTTTGTTTCTTTTGTTTATTTCTCCATTTGAGAGATTTGGTTTCTCATGTGTTGTCCAAAGGGGCGGAGGGGGGAGGGGGGTAGCCTTCCAGGGGGTCGACTTATTATTTGTGTGTCTAGGGGTGTGCGTGTCCTTGTTTGTGTAATTATACTCAGCACATTTCCACAGAGGAAATAGGCTGAGCTATAATTGGC
This sequence comes from Melanotaenia duboulayi, assembly GCA_026261665.1. Taxonomy (NCBI): domain Eukaryota; kingdom Metazoa; phylum Chordata; class Actinopteri; order Atheriniformes; family Melanotaeniidae; genus Melanotaenia; species Melanotaenia duboulayi. Next base: position 4,547,775 of record CM047990.1, on the reverse strand, counting down.
TTAATGATGTGAGCAATTGTTGATTATTTATTTTTAATTACTATATTATCAAAATCAGAACTTTTTTTTTATTTCCATTTCAGATTTGACTTGTGCAGAAGTCGGGCATCATAAAAACAAATACATTTCTTTCCTTTGTGCGGTTCTAAAAAAACTCTCAGGTATGTATTTGCTCTTTCTGAATGGTTCCCTCAACCCGACAAATCTTTTTTTGTCCCTTCTTATCGTCTTCAAGTCTTTTTTTATAAATCTGAACTTGTGATGTGTTGGCTTTCAGTTGCAGATCAAAGGTAGAATTGCATCTCTTTTTAAAAGAAGAATGTTATTCAGAAACTGCTTCAGCACCTTTCAGCGCTGCAGTGAGGCGTCCACCTCTGCTGCAGACTTTTCCAAGAGGTTGGCCGTACGAAGAGAGAAGTAGGGTCGACACAAGACACAGACATAGGGGGAGAGGGGGAGAAAGTCAGCGAAGAAATCAATGTGGAGCTCGGTCTTTCTTTTCACCTTGCACTTGGAAAAGGAGGGGTGCAGCGGTGGTTGATAGGAGGGAGGATGAGGAGCAGTGGCACTGGAGGACACCTTAGGTCAATAAAGAATCAATAAGAGTAGGTGAAACTACAAGCTGAGGATAAAGGAGTGTGGAGTAGGCATTGGCTGCTGTGTATTGTATGGGAGGCTGCTTTTGCACAGATAGAAAAGAAACTTGTCCAGGGCTTACTCTGCAACACTTGACAGCTAAACTTAGCAGGTTTCTAACTCAGCAACAGAGAGAAAATGGGTACAACACACAGTATTTTGCAAACCTAACTATAACAAATGCAATTAACATTTTCCCTGTTAATATAGTGGGATGCTCACACAGTTTAGATTCTCCTCATTTGCCCAGGACACAACCTCATGATAAGCTATTTTTAATCTCTAACAGAGACCTGCCATCCATCAGTGCAAGCAACTAAATTACAACCTGAAAAACTCATCACGCTAATCATTTGTTGTGCTTGAATGTGAGAATTCAGTCACCGATCTAACAAATTTCAGCTCAGCTTTTTCTCGCTAAATGAGCTGAAAATATGTCCAAGTCATTCTTCATTAAAATTTCAGGGGATGTGTTATGACACCCCTGACATGTGAAAAATAACAAGGCGACAGAAGAATGATGGAAAACAACCTTTGAAGTGCAGCATTCTTTTGCAAACACTTCTCTCTACCCCAGTCAGGTATAAAGCCACCAATTAAGCAAATAAAGATATCATTTAAGTGGCATAATTGAGATTGTGTGAATATATGAAAATTAATTTCCCAAAGGTTTCTGGGGTAATGAATTCCACACGGGTATTAAAGGTAGACTTGTGTCATAAACTCTGTGTAAAAGCTCAGTAACACATACACAAGGTGATTCTCTTTATCTTTTCTTGTTTATGATGTCTGCCATATTTGTGCCTAAATCTTGTGAGTTGTGCATGCAGCTACATTTGATCACACGTCCAACAAAGAAACTTCTTTACCTTTGTACTGCTGCATGAAAGTATCAAACAATAATGATGTGTAAGAAACTCTGTAAAAATTTAGATTGCAGTGCAAAAAGGGTCAGTTACTGTTAGCAAAGCCTGAACTGCATGTCTTATAATTAATAGAATAGGAAATAAAACGAGTAAAACAAGGTAACTGGTCAAGTCAAAAAATACCTTAACTAATTAGATCTAGCNCAAGGTAAAACAAGGTAACTGGTCAAGTTAAAAAATACCTTAACTAATTAGATCTAGCCAGCATGTTGAACTGCAGTTCTTGCAACATACCTGTGCTTGCATCTCTTGCTGTTTCATGGTCAGAGGTTGCTGCAGCTGGAATGGGCGACTGAGGGAAAGCAAGAGTATCTTAAAGCAGAAATGCCTTGAGCAGTATGTGCCATCAGACTGCAAGGGCACATTTGCCTTTCAATTACAAATGCAAGCTTGGTCTTTGTTGATGATGAGCCCATCATACAGCTGTTTGTGCCAGAGGATGCCCACATATGTACAATGTAAGAGCCTTCACTCCCACACACACTGCAGTGAGTCCATGTAGGACAAGACTCGCAGAGAATATACATGCATAAACCTTATAACTGTCTGTTTTTCTAAACTGTATCATGGTTTGGTACCTGACATGACCAAAAAGCTTTCTAAAGTCCCTTGTGTCAAGAAAACTAGTTTGTACAGTAAGTGCACAAAGTCATTAGTCAAGATACCGGGGTTACACTAGATTATCTAAATTTGGTCTCAGGCTGAAGAAGTTTAACAGCCTCTGAAACATTATGCTGGAGGAGAATGGATAATGAGGACAAGGTTGCGAGATGGAGTGAAAAACAAGAACAAAAAAGAACAGAAAACCCACAAAAGACAGGACTACGTAAGCACAGAGATCTGGTGAATTGCGTCCACACCCTCACCCACTGAACACAGCAAACACAAAAGATGCACAGCTCTCCATCTCTGAGGACAGACTTGGTGTTCTGCATATTGAATGAAACAAGACTAGTTGGAGATCTATTTTTAGTCTGAAACGCATGCTTGTCTTTTGTTCTTTTTCCTAGCAAATCTTTTCAGAGTGGCTGGTTGTTCTGTGGTGGTACCCTGTTGGTGCTCCAATGTCAAGGTACAAACGTTGGAGAAAGAAATCCTGAACAAAACACATTTTTTTAGAATATAATCCTTCACTTTTATATAACAATAAACTTAAACTTTATTAACCTTTTTTCTCTGCAGTAGTGACACTTCTTTGTTTCCATTACCTAGAGCAGTGGTTTTCAAACTTTTTGAGCCGCAACCCCCAAGATAACATACGCTGGTGTTCGCGACCCCCAGCCCCATGCGATGATTTAGTTATTAAATGTGTGATGTATGAAATCGGTCATATTGCAGCCATCTTTTAAAAGTAAGGCTGGAAAACTGTCAGAATAAGTAGGATAAAATGGTTTTTGGTCACCTACATACCCAAAACCAACTCTTTTTGCAGAGATAATGTGAAATTCAGATTTTTAACACGGAAGGTTTACTAACTTTGTTGTATATGAGTTATTGTGTTATAAAACAATGTACTGATTTCAAAGATTTACCTCTTCATTAATGGTTTAAGACAGCCCTGGTTAAAAAAAAAAGAAAAAGAAAAAAGAAATCCCCCAAATTATTTGATAAATGTAGGCAATATATTTTTAAAAATTATCTGGCGACCCCATGAAATTATCTTATGAACCACAGTTTGAAAATCACTGACCTAGAGAGCGCGAGTGAGTTGGACTGCTATAATTTAGTGTATAATGCTCTCTGTGAGCTACATCACATGTTTTGTATTCATGTATTTACTCATGCTTCAAATTTTGGAGGTTTTGTCCATTTGATCCCCAAACAATCAATAAAATAAGTCCGGTTCTCTCATTTACCCAATAACTTCTACTTAGGATTCATGGTCTGTGTCTGCAAAATGAGACATAGCTCACCAGTCCAGAAGGGGATCAGTGTGTATTTTGAACAATAAGAGAAACCAGCAGAATGCAAAGATAAAAAAAAAACTCAATGAACAAATAGACTAAAGATTGAAGACTTCTGGAAGAGATGAGTAATGAGTAGTTGTATGAATGCTTTATTTTGCTGAAATTCAGAGTGGTCAGCTTAAGAGTGAAAGCTGTGGTGGCCGATGATCTGACCAAGCGGAAACCTGTAAATCGGGGGTCATCAACTCCGGTCCTCGAGAGTCTTACAAGTATTGAATCTTTCCCTACTGCAACACACCTGAGACAAATCCGCAGTCCGCAGGACAACGGCCCTTGAAGAACAGAGTTCTGCAGTAGTTACACTTCTATGTTTCCCTTACCTAGAGCAGTGGTTTCTATACATGATTTCTATATGGGAGATGCTACAGAATGAATCCTTGTATTTGCTGAATTAAACACTTGTTTATAATGGGGAGAAGGAGACCCAGCACTGATCCTTGAGGTACACCATGACTGACTGAGTGTAGAACGAACCTCCAATGGTAACAAACTGTGTAAAGTTGCAGAGGTAGGACAGAAACCAGGAAAGTGCTGAGCCATTGAGGCCAAGGTAATATAGAGCTGTTCGCTTTGGAAAATAACTTTAAAATTGCAACCTTTGCAGTTGCAATGCTCAATTCGGATTTTTTTATGAAATCCGATTTTTTTTGAGAGTCCATTCCCATTTCCAATTAAATGCGGCTTGTATGTGATCTCCTGTATCAAATCAAATCAAATCAAATCAAAACTTTATTTATAAAGCGCCTTTCGTACAGATTGTGGCTCAAAGTGCCTTACATTTAAAAACATTCCCGTCCAATCACCCTCACCCCCCACCCCCCCGTACACGCACACACACTCCTTCAGCCTAGGATAATTCAATGTACATGATGCCAGGTGCAGATGGACAAGTGAGGAAACCTCATCAGAAGGGGATCCGTCTGCACCAAGGGTGGACAGTATTCTGCCGAGTTTCTGTATGAACCTTATGTGCACTGAAAAGGTCCCACATATGTAGAAGACACAATGACGTGACAGTGAGCGTGCATGTGACGTCTTCGTGATTGCGGTAATAGCGGAGCGTTATGTTGCAATTATAAAGTTATTGTCTAAGTGTAGCCAGCACATTTTCAGTGGCATCCTTTTAAGGAGGAGATTAAAAAAGAGGAGAGCCAGATTTTTGGCCAGGGCATTTTGTGGAGCATTGGCAGCAACGTCTATACAGAGAAATGTCTGGGTACAGAGTCACAGCCAGGAGTGGGGAGAGAGTGACGTGAGCGCCTAAACAATGTTGTGTATGACGTGTAGGTCGGATTAATGTGACCTGGCCATTCAGACTGAAGTCACATGGCAAAAGACACGTATCAGACTTAGGACCACATATCCAAGTATCCTGGGTCGCATTTGAAAAAATCGGATCTGTGTCATTCAGACTGTTATAAAAAGATCAGATACAGGTCGCATAGGGGGAAAAAAATCGGATTTGGGTCACTTCAGCCTGCAGTGTGAACCTGGCCTTAGTTTCATGATGATCAATCTGCCTCCAGTATCTTCACTCCTTCCTCATGCACCCACTTACCAAAGCTTAACAGGCAATTCTTTATGGTGAATTGGCTGAAAGAAGATGTCAGCAGTCTGACAACAGCAATTGTGCACATACAAAGAAAATACAAGAGACAGATGTTAAGCTCCAAATCTCAATATGAAACTTTTTCATTTTCTCCTCCCACAGTAAATTGTTAGTATAGAAATTAAAATGTTCAAAAATCATCTCTGAACTCTACACTGCCCCCTAGTGGATGCATTGCATAACAACCATCCCAACATACAGGATGCATTGCAATATGTGGGCAGTGCTTTTGAAAATGTTTGAAACAAACATACCTATTTATGCAAACAAAGGGAACTTAAATGAGACTTTATGATAATAAGAGTATGAACATTTCTGTACTGTTTGAAGGGGTCTCACTTTGCTTTAACCTATTTAGAATTCAGGGGCCCTCTATGGTTGTCCTCAGCAGGACCCATATTTTTTTCTGCTCCTAATGTGTTAAAGTAATACTATATAATGAACTGCAGCTAAGTGCTAACAGTTGTACTGTAGAGATTTGTCTGTGTATATAGTGTGCAACATCTGGTGGTAATCTATACTAATGCCAACATGAATCACAGCAATCCTACACTTTCACAGCAAAAATGTACCAACTCCCAAAAAGCTGAACATTTTATTGGACAGAACATTCCTTCAGAAAGCCTTGTGTTGACATATGCAGGTTTGACAGAACTCTATTCTTTAGTCAGATGCACAATCAGGACTCAAGTTATAATCACTATTTCCAGAACCATAGGGTCACATATCACTTTGTAAGAAACCTTATATTAGATCATACTTGCTTAAGCTCTTAACTATCACAGTAAATCTGATGGATAACAAATATTTTATGCTAATGCTTTCCAGATAAAATAGAGAAAATTCTAAATGCTTGTCATAATTTTGGGTGCTTTCATAGACTCAATAATGGTAAGGATTCAGATCATTCAGACCATTATAGTATTTTTATAACTGTATGGCGAAGCTAACTGCTGTAGCACAGAACTCCATATCATAAGACATCCGCTGATACAAAAGTCTAGTGGCATGGAAGATGGAAAAGCTGCTCCCAACACCATGAAAAGATCAGTCTGACCATGTTCCTCGCTGTTGAGTCTGTTCCCAGTAAGTGTGGACGATTGGCCGTGAAGTGTCCTCTGTTTGTGGAGTGGTCTCTGGGCAGCTCAGACTTTGGCAGAGTGGTCCGGCACTGCACAGCTTGCCATCATTGACCAGCAGCCCAGGCAGATGGCCAGCAACCAAACAGCTCAATTAGCATTTGGTCTGGATTAAACCAAATGCTCAGTGGAGATCTATCTGTGGAATGGCCCTGGAACAAGCTGAAGGAGAAGTGCAGCAGGAGCTGTTGTAGGGAGTAGGACTGAATGTGGAGCACATAGATGGGTTGGTGCTGGTTTGGAAGCAGTTCGGTGATGCGAGGTGTTATAGTCATTGAACTTGGCTGGACTCCTTAACACAAACTGGCATGTACATTGTTGACTGGGATTTTATGTGTTTATTTATTACATGTAAGGCATTTTGACAAAGTTGGAGTAAATTAGAAAATTTGGATTTATCAGGTAATCGCTCTCATGTTTGATTGTGTCTTTAACCGTCCACAAAGCGGCTAAATGTCAATTTTTTATATGTAAATACCTCTGAGAGCTCTTTTAGTTTTTAAGACATGGACAACTTGTAGCATAATCTTCTATATGAATGAGAATAAACACTACCTGTCCCAAAATTACCTTTAATTTTCAATGATGGATTAATGTATGCAGAATATCAGTTTACTTTTTGCCAAATAACTAAAGCTCATTTTCTTTTCAAACACATTTCTTATTTCTTTTAATGATGTGATGATCTGTCTTTGTACAATTTTCAATTAGGTATAAATATGAAGAAAAACATTCTTCCACATGATTTTGCACATATTTATCAGGCTGTGATGGTAATTTTCTCTTATCCTGTCAGTCATGAGCCAAAGTAAGCATTTCTCAAAAAAAAAAAAAAAAAAAAAAAACTTTTTCTAGGTTAGAACATACACACACTGGCCACTTTATTAGGTCCACCTTGCTAGTACCAGGTCGGACCCCTTTTTTCCTTCAGAACTGCTTTAATTCTTGGTGTTATAGATTGAACAAGGTCTTGGAAAAATTCCTCAGAGGTTTTCCTCCATATTGACATGACAGTATCACACAGTTGCTGCAAATTTTTCGGCTGCGTCCATGATGAGAATCTCCTGTTCCACCACATCCCAAAGCTGCTTTACTGGACTGAGATCTGGTGCCTCATGCATAAAACTGTGTGTAGCAAAGCAAACTACAGGCGGCGTCTGTGACGCAAAGGGAAATGCAGCGCGCTTCAACGTTCAGATTTATAAAAGCGTACGCACACTTGTTTTTGTTTATAAATCAACATCAACTCTAAAGTGGGTTCACATGAGGGAACATCTTCCCACGCCAACATGGTGGCTATAAATGGTCAGGTGGACGTCTAAAATATGTATTCATCACATCATTTCCATGATGGGCTCGGGAGGGAAGAAGAGGAATTTTTCGTGGTGTGAGGTAGGGATCCTGATGGACCACATTGAAAAACTTAAAAATGTTTAATTGATGGGCACGGTGTGGGCATTACTGGTGTCAGAAAGACAGAATAGTGAGGCTGGATATCTTAGTTGGTAGGGCATCCATCTGCCATGCAAGAGAATGAAGTTTGAATCCCACAGGAGTGAACAGGAACACCTTCCAGTTGGGGCCTTAGGCAAGACGCTACAGCCCACAGTAAATCATTTTGGAGAAAAGCGTCTGCTAAATGACAGTAATGATGCCGGTAATGTAGTCATTTTTTCTAATTCAGAAAATAAACATATACAAATACATCTGGTAGCAGTTTATTTAGTGTTAAATWACATTTCTTTATAGTTCCTGGGTGTTCCAGCTGGGTGGGTGGGGCTGCAGCTGTGGTTGGAGAGGGTGAGGCCAGAGACTCCACCCAGCACCGCAGCAGCGGAGGTCCTGGAGGTGCAGAGGGACACCATCACCGCTATTAACCAGGTGGAAAGGAGTTGCAGGAGATTGAGGCCGTCTTAATGGAAATTAGAACAATTACAAAAGGATTGTTTAAGAATGAATGAATGAATGAATGAATGAATGAATGAATGAATGAATGAATGAATGAATGAATGAATAAATTAAATCCTCCTCTTCCGTATCATCACTTTCAGACCTCCAGTCTGTCCCACTCTTTTTCTTTTTATCATTTTCTTTAACTGACTGGCAAATGTTGGCAGCAGACTCTCCACCTTATCATTTCCTTGATTTTATACTGAACCATTGGTGTTGCAGTTTCCTGTTTTCCCAGATTTTGTGTGTACGCCATGGTCAGAGTTTGTGTGGTGGTAGGAATATTCTTCCGCCAAGATTGGTTTTTATAAATACCAAAAGTTGACTATATTTGGCATTTGGCAGTTTTTGTACCTACGCCAGCTTCATAAATGAGGCCCCTGGTGACTGCCGTGTTGGTATTAAGGGGCCTAAAGTGTGACAAGAAAATAACCCCCACACCATTGCACCAGCAACAGTTGGAACAAAATGTACAAGGCAGGATGGATCCATGTTTTCATGATGTTTCCACCAAATTCTGATCCTAGCATCTGAATGTGGAGCTGAAATAGAGACTCACCAGACCAGCAACGTTTCTCCATCTTCTATTGTCCAGTGTTGGTGAGTGTGTGTGAATTGTAGCCTCAGTTTCCTGTTCTTAGCTGACAGGAGACACCCGGTGTGTTTTCTGCTGCTGTAGCCCATCTGCTTCAAGGCTGGATGATTCATTTCCTTTTCTGTGCGTAAAGAACTTATCCATGTTGCATCTGTGGCCCTTTTGGAATATTTATTTATTTATTTATTTTTAGAATGACTATGTCAGCTACTGTCTCCTAACTTTTAAAATCTGCACAGAACTTAGAGTTCAAAAAGTACAATTCAGCTAACCCTACCAATGTGTTTAAAACTAAACTATTTAGCATGCTAACAACAGTAACAAATTTTCAATGTTGTAGCTAGCATGTGCCAGGGAAGAGACAGCTTAAAGCTCAGCTACATGTGGAGGAAACTTTAGATTCGGCCTCAAAGAAAGTTTTGCCTTGTGTAGGGGTCAGTGATTGATTCTTGGGATTCTATCAGATATAATTGTGGCCACGGCCCCTTAGAAAGCCACAAACATTCCTCACTTTAGTTGGACAGTGAAGCTTATTCTGGCTCTAAAACTCACAATACAATATCTTATAGGAAAGAAAAACAATTGTTTCTTTAATAGTAGCCACTTAAAATATAAGAACCATAAACCTTTGCACTAAATTAACAGACTCCAGAAATAAATAAATAAATAAAATAAACTTTTTGTAGCTTGTAGTCATTTTTACTTGAGCATGAACCAGGGGCCAACAGAGACGGTGGTAAAGCGCTACACCGAGAGAGAAAGTCAGTGACCTGTCATGTTACACTGATCCTCTTGTCTCATACAGACATGCAAACACACACATGCACACTCACACTGGGGCATCGTGCACGTTAATCTGAACTGATTGCATGTCCACTTATATAAATTATGGACAGTGGTGGATGCATTATTTACTCAGTAGAATTAAAAAAGCATGCCAGGTTTGCTGTATGCCATCATAGCATCCCTACGCACACACACGCACACACACACACAGAGAGAGAGAGCTGATGCATTTATCCTGTTTAAACCTTAAACCTCTCCTCTATGGCTTTGGTGTTTTTTTGTTTTTTAACTTCCCTTTCTTCCTCTCTCCTTTATTTCTCTCTGTCCATATTTCCCAAGACTCATTCTTATGTTTGTCCATACAACCATCCTTAAGTTCCTCTCTACATTCTTTAACCTTGTTTCTTTTTAAGATCTTTTTTCTGTTGCTCTCTCTTTTATGTGTGTATGTGCTCTACCATTTCATCTTTCCACTTTCCTTTGTTAATCACCCTCCCTTTCATCATCCTCCTGCCATTCATAAGGCTGAAAATCCTTGTAAGCAGCATCACTAGCTATTTGTTTATTTTGTACCTTTGTGAGTCAGCATATATATCATCTCTTTAAATACGGTCCTGCTGTAGTAGAAACAACAATACAAGTGGTTTTCAGCACTTTGCTATAAATAGTGTTTCTATTCTGGTTTTTAAATCTAGCGTATTCCGGCCGACGTCAAAGGGAAAGATTGGACACTTCAAGGACATTGTTTAAATTACTATTTAATTAAACATCTGGATGTACTTTTTCTTACAGACAGGACATGTCTCCCAAAGAGAAGAGAGATCTGCTTTGGAAGCCCTGAACAGGATTTTATGACTTGGGCCATCTCCCCAGCTCACCAGGTCAACTCTGGCTGAGAGGAGTGGGCGTTAAACTCAGGATCTGGGAAGTTTCTAAACTAATCTTCTGCACACCCAAAAATCTGTCATGATGTGACTAAAAAACAAACTAATGTTTTAGTGCTTCACAGCTGGATGTTCCACTGATGACCTGGGACCTTGTTCTACCTTTAAAACTTTTTTTTAAGGTGATAAGCTAACACCCACGGGTCTAAACCCCCCACCAGGACTGGTTTAATGAAACACTCCAAAGAGTAATAAACTTTTAAAGGTTTTCAGGCAGTAGAGCGGGTCGTCCAGTGACTAGAAGGTTTGATTCCCACTCCCCCAGTCATCTGTCATTGTGCCCTTGGGCAAGACACTTTACCTTCCTTGCCTCCGGTGTTGGCATCACTGGTGAATGAATGTGGATGAATGTGCGGTGATGGTCGGAGAGGCCATAGGCGCGGATTGGCTGCCACGTTTCCATAAGTCTGCCCCAGGACAGCTGTGGCTACACAAGTAGCTTACCATCACCAGGTATGAGTGAGGAGTGGATGGTATGGATACAAGGTAAAGCGCTTTGGGTGCCTTGAAAAGCG
>CM047990.1:4484063-4498731 GCA_026261665.1 Melanotaenia duboulayi | reverse complement strand
CAGCTGCCATGCCAGCATGAAGGCCTTTAGTTTTCACCATTTTAGACAGATAGACATTTAACTGGCACTTCTTGACTGAAGGACCTGTGAACTCTCAAGAGGAAAATTGCACTCCATTCTTAAACTGCCATAAACAATCATTCTTCTCCTGGTGACTCCTGAACCTGCTGTGTAGTAAACTTCACAATGGACACGAGCCAAGCAAATCAATTACCAGTGCTTGTCTTTGTTTGCATTAAATTTGTTCAGCGCAATCTCCTAATAATCTATGCAGGCACTGGCATAAACTCAAAGTAAAACAAAGTCTAATAAACTTTACAACAGTGTCATTTCCAAAAGCTTTGATTTTACCTTCTTTTCTTTCATTTTTATCTTCTGTCCCCCAGCCACAGTAAATAATTCATTTTTCATTAAAAACTCATTACCACTAAAAACCCTGTGTTTATATTATCACAGAGTACAAGAGAATTGAGAGAAAGGACGAGTTTACGTATATGTGCGTGTGTGTGTGTGTGTGTGTGAGAGAGAGAGAGAGAGAGAGAGAGAGAGGGAAGTAATGGAGTTGAAATATGAGGCAAGGCCATAAATAGATTGTGTGCTCTAATGTGATTGTCATCCTGCGGTTGCTCTTTGTCTGCAGAGAATGCAGAGTGATGAGTCCAATGAGAGAGAGATCAATGAAAAACTGGGAGAGAACAGAGGGAGGGTGGTGAAAGATGAGTGAAGACAGAGGGAGTGTTGACCAGCTTTTCTGGATGTGTGGATAAGAGAGACAGTGTTTGTGTGCAACGCATACTGAGAATGTGAGAGCTTATATATCAAACCATTTCCATATGCAGATCATTACTCACTGTTCACAAGTCCCAGTGTATGTTTATTTATGTGTCTATACGGTCCTGGGTTACAGCTTCCATGTTCCATAACGCTCTCTGTGGTACTAATGTTGAAGGTTAGTAACTGATCACTACTTAAAAAGGCCGGTTTCAGAGAGCTGAGAGCCGGTTAAAGTCTGAGCTTTCTTTAAAGTTTAATATGATCGTGAACATGTTGGTTATTGATTTTGTGTATGGGTTATAATTGGCTCACTACCTCATATATGAGGAGCATTTTATGTGCATTTTTACAAAAATAAAAAGAAAGAAAGAAAGAAAACTGACAATTACCATATCCTCCTTACTAGCATAAACATGATTTTGAGTCATTATTCCCTCAAATGATAACTATATAACCCATTTTTATTAGTTGTGTGTAAGTTTCCAGAGATGAAATATAAAACTGCCAAGACATGGTACCATTAGTATACAGCACGGTTTCAGTGGATATGAATGAGCTATAACATGAGCTATATGATAACACATAAGAAGAAAAGAAAATAAACTTTTTTTTGGGTTTTCTTTTAATATTCATTATTTGATTTTTATGCACAACTTAGCCCGAGCCCCAGAGTAATTTATGTGTGAACGTCTAACGTCAGGGAAGTGGACCTCGACTTGATGGAGTAAGAGATATGCCAGATGCTGTCTGCAAGGTCAGGGATGAACCCTGAAACAAAACTTTTAAGCTAAATTAATGAGAATTCCCAAAATAACTCAGAATAATGGATAGTTTCATCATCTATTGTACCTTTAGCACAATAAGCGGACATATACTGTATGTGGCAATATGGTGGAGGGGAAAAAATAGCAAGTACAGTAGACAGAACTTAATTTTACTGTGGCTGCGATGAATCCTCTCCAGACCAAGTTTATTCACTCTTCGCTGTATTAGCTTCATTTGTATGTGTCTGATTATTGAGACGTACTCTTTGCCAGCGTGCTGTTTTTGTGCGTATGATTGGCCATGCTGGTGTTTGGCATTCGCCTCATCTTGTTGTCAGTCAATAAGGCTGCGTGATTATTCAGATAGGCATCAGGTTTAACTTCCCCCTCATTGACTTGATGAAGGTTTTAGTCCTGTTAAGAAGCTGACACACTTCATTACAGCAAACATTCCTGTATTGATTAAACCATTCGAAGGTCTGGCCTTTCTTTCTTCAGGTTTTCCTCAATAATAACTATACCCTGTTCCAACATAAACATTCAGCTTTTGCACACGCTCATGGACACTTGCATCCAGTCTGTGAAATCAAATTGGCTGAATGTGAAAATTTCAGATTGATGTGCAAGAAAGTTTTAAAATTTTTATAGTATTAAGTGAAATCTGTACAACAGAGCAGATGTGTGTAAATGTTGTTAACTCTACTGCATTATGCTCATCCTGTACAGCATTGACAGGGTAATGATGATACTTCATAATTAAACACTTTAGGTTCACGTGACATATAATATGTGATGTTATGTGTCGCATGAGAAGATGTTGTCCTTTTTGTGTGTTTGATATGTAGTTACTAACATCACCTTCAATGACAGGGACATGGCACTATGGCAAAAAGCCGTGCTCAAAAAACAAAGAAATCAATGATAGCCCTTCATTTTTTTACACAAGTTTGATCAATATACTGTACAATATTACACCGATTCTAATTATAACAAATGTTTGCTAATGTCATCAATTCTAATTAGATGAGATTAAGGTGCCAGTGATCGATATCTGACAATATCACCTGCTGCTTTAACACTTCCACTCAGATCAAATCAATAAAGAGCAACAAAAATATCTAAATAGAATTTTCTTCCTGAGCTTAATCAGACATTCAGGAGAAAAGAACGGACTGTACCACACGCTGTATAGTGTATTTTAAAATGTCGTTATTATTTAATTAATACATGTTTATAGCTTGCATTTGTTCATATTGTTTATCCCCATGAGTCACATGTTGTACAGTTAAGTCTGTTGAGGGAAGATGGCATCGCGGGGCGCCGGCATGCCACCCAGACTGAAAAGTAACTGAAAAGTGACTAACATTAAGACTTATAACTGAATAACATTAATATAACATCATGTTCCTGTTCATGTTTAACAAACGAATCCTTACTGTTCAGAATAAAAGCCTTTAGGCTCCTTTACGACTATGAGCTCAGTGAGCATTTTTAGCATATAAAGGCCAGGACACGCCAACGCTGGTCGCCGCACATCGAAGTACTTGTTATTTTTATCATAACTGCACACACCTGTGGTGGCTGGCAGTGCAATGGTGCTCCATAACACCATGGCAGCTCTTCTTCTGTGGTGCTTTAGCAATGTTACATTATGATACTGTAATTCACAGTGTTACATACTAGAGAAACATTACAAAACTTTCTCACCTCATAACGGTGTTCTTCTCATGTAACCTGACATCCATTTTGCACAAACTTTGAGGTTAGAATATGTGTTGCTCAGTTAGGGTGATTAAAGATTTAATGTGCAAAATCCTAAGTAACTGGAGTTTCTTGATGATTGCACTCTCCCAGAGTAACAAGGAAAACTGCATTTTATTTGATCTAGATGGTCAGGGACCTCAGTGGGATGAAGAAGATCCATATGCAGTCACTGCAGCTTGGTGCCTCCCAAATTTTGGAGGTACTCTGTGATGATCCTGGCTCTGTGGGGGAGAACTTTGTCCTTCTGAAGGATGAAGTTCAGTCCCAGATTCTGGAAATATGAGACCAGGACTGGCCCCAGAATCTTATTCTAACATGTCTGTCTGTCAGTTAGGTGCCACTCAGCTGCCAGTCATACATCTGTGACAGACGCCTGGTACTGTCCATGCAGTGTTACACAAACAGGCAAAGTCTAATATCCAAACTCAGATGCATACTGCATTGTGGCAGCACTAATTAGGGCAATATGTCCTTATTAGGGCAATAATGTCAAGGCTGCCCACTATTCTGTGACTGAATGAACATGCGTGAGAGGATGAATTTATACCATCACTCAGCTAAAACAGACAACGGAACCATCATTTAAATATAGTTCAGTAATTTCCATTTGTTCCAAAACCGTTGTAAACGTTATCATTTTCCAGTGTGCCGTTAGCTTGAACTTGTGGCATGTCGTGTCTTTAAAGCTTATCAGACTTTAACAGATAATGTGCTTGTACGGACTGAGCTGCAACTCTCTTTCCATCAGCAGCCGTGTAGCAGCATCAATTGGGAAAGGTCAAGAGCTACGTCGGGTGTCACATGGATCATGTGACCAGCATGACAAGAGTTGTTTCTGTCATTAAACCCTGCCTGTTGTGGACCGTTATTGTGGCTGTTCTGAAAAAGAAAAACACAGCTTGATATTGTTGTGACATTAGTACTGATAAAGGATTATGTATGTTCCTGTGAAAAGATTTAAACTCTCAGGCAGATCCACTTCAGCAAATGCATCCAGATAAAGCAGGAAATTCAGTCATCAAAGTTTAAAAGGTGTTGCCTTGTGAAACCAATGACCTGTTTAACAACCTAACAGACAAGCTGTACTAGGATAATACTTTATAGAAGCCCAATCCACACACACACACACACACAGTTTCTCACAGAGAGAAAGATGGAGTATGTGGTGCAGCACAAATGTACTTGCCAAGGGCTATATCAAATCATTCCAGAAAATTTGACAGCATGTCTCATAATAACAAACATAAGCTGGGAAAGAAGAGGCTAAAAAGCACAGAAAGACGTAAATACTATATCTTCTGGCTGTACAGAAAACTTTCTCAGTATGTAAATGCTCACTATATGCTGGATGCATGTTTTCCTGCACACAGTTTGCAAAACAGAGGAAGATACATTCATTTATTTTCTATGTTTTTACCATGCAGCCATGCTTACCATAGGAGCACTCGAACCTTTGGTCCGGGGTTTTCTCTATGATCAGCTTCAGAAGTAAAATGAAAAGTTTATTGGCATTGTGATTGTTAACTGAAATGTATTTTGTTGCTGATACAGCTTGAGTAAAATCAATAGCCATTTAGAGAATTATCTGTTCATGCCAAATATGATGAGTCTGTCCCAGACTTCAATACATCCACTGCTGTCCGTGCTCAGGAGCTTGTCTTGCTTTGGTCAGATGCCAATTTATAATTGCTTAGTAATAATGTATAATACAGTGTGCAAATATGCATTCTATTCCGAAACTGTCATTAATCTGTATGAACGTAACTATCTGTTTAAGGCAGACACTCAGTGTATTTGATAGATTCATATTTTAGTCAAAGTAATTAAGCACCGTTTGTTGTTGATTAGATAGAGTTGCTGCGTACAGAGTAAAAATAATTTACAATTTATGCAAGATTTATTTTTTCTTTTGGTTTCTTTATAAAGCCTTTCAACAGAAAAAGATTATGCTGCATAAATTAAACACTTCTACACACAAGTGTAATTCAATAATTGTGTCCCCTACAACTGCGTTCTGCAAATTTGTGAATAAAAGGAAACAAAGGAAACAATCATATTAGCAGGATATGCATTTCCTTTCATTTATGCATGTGTTCAATTTTCAATGTTGTCGTCAATTCAACATTTTTTTTGCAATTATTATTACACTCTAAACTGTTACAACTACATCTAATACATTTTTTCTGATGCTTTTGTTGCATCTCTTCTCTAATCCACCCTTACCAGTTACCATCTAGAGTTGAAGACCAGCCTTGTCTCATAATGACATGGCAAGTCATGTTGCATGTCATTACTACATATTATGTATTTTCTGCATGACAGCTAATGTGAGGGCATGACACCTTGTCCTGCCGTTTTACCCCAATGAGTTGGGGTGTTATCTGAATTATGTCAAAAGACGTGAGAAATGCTTTAAAGCATGTAAATGATCTGAAAAGGTGCCAGACATGGCATGCTACTTAAACACAAGACTATGAGAACAAGTTAAAAAAGTTAAGTTTTATAGTTTCTCCAGTTTTTTTAAAGGTCAAACAATTAGTATTTCAATCACTGTTTGACATGTTTCTGTTGTCAGCTGTACCACTCTGATCAGCCACAAAGAATATTTGTGTAATGATAAGTGGGTGCACTGAAACAGTCAGTTAAGAAACAGATTGCTCTCCAGTTTCTGCAACCTGTTCCTGTTTTACAAGGTAAATTATTCAGAAATGTGCTGTTTCTTCGCCCCAAATACTTTCCACAACAGAATAAGAGGTGGTTTCACCTGTTTTTTCACTTTTTTGGAAGAAGAAAAACTTTGAAACATGTTGCTCTTTCATCCATCAAAAAACTCACAAAAAATATCATTTGATACGACAACAACGTTGCAGTCATTATTAAATACACTCACCAGCCACCTCGTTAGGCTTACCTTGTTAACACAACTATCTAATCAGCCAATCAAGGTAGACGTGGTGAAGACGACTTGCGACGACGAATTGTCAGGGTGTATACTGCAGTGTGTGAAGGTTTGTGTATTATGCAAATTGTGTTTGTTTTCTTTTTTTTTGTTTGTTTGTTTGGTTTTTACCATGTAATATATCGCTTATATCAAACATTTGTATATCAAACATATCTGGACTTAAATTTGAATTGGAGTCATCACATTAAATCAACCATTTTGGCCATTAATTTTACAAAAAGAAAGCATTGGCTGTGTACCTTTAGGTTTTGTTTTATTGCATCATCAAGTGACTGTAATAAAAACACACTTTAACATTTCATAGTACTTGAGCTGCATTTCTTC
Organism: Melanotaenia duboulayi; assembly: GCA_026261665.1. Lineage (NCBI taxonomy): Eukaryota > Metazoa > Chordata > Actinopteri > Atheriniformes > Melanotaeniidae > Melanotaenia > Melanotaenia duboulayi. The sequence goes on along the minus strand of CM047990.1, from coordinate 4,492,143 downwards.
TGAGTCTATAAATGTTTCTTCATATTCCATTTATCATCACACACACCGGTCCCACCTTGCAATGGAAATGTGAGTTAATTTTGAAATATGTCCTATAATGGCGACTTCCCAACAACCTGCGATTCTGGGTGTCAGTATTAGCCCATTGGGCCGCCACTCTCCCACTTTATTCTCCACTTCTTTATATTCTGAGACGGCTGGCTAGCAGCTTTGTGGAAGCTCCCCAAAATACGTACGCTGGCTTGATTGTGTGGGCGCCACCTCAGTGATTGCCTATTTAGTGAGTAATTATCCTTGTCTTTCTCACTCCCAGCCAACACAAGCACTGATTGAGTTCCTCTCATTGTGGGTAATGTCTTATTTATCATAAGAGCACAGTGTGAGTTTTGTAGGAAAAAAACAGAAAAAAAAAACAAACACAAAACAAAGATAGAGGAGGCGTGAAGTCATCTGCAACTATGGAAGATAAAGGCTACAAAATACAAGAAAACATCAGGTCGCTGAAAGTTTGGGATGGTTTTGAGTCAGGGAATGGAACCTCTCATTCTTGTGGAGCTGATGATAATATACAGTGTCAAGGAACCTAAAGCAGAGTAGAACAAATCAGAAGTCAGAGGAGTTTCTATTAACTGTGAGGACCAGTTTATTCCTCTCCAAAGCACAGAAAAGCATTCAGTGTTATTTTTAGTCCTGAGGTACTTTAGATTAGAATTCTTTCAACTGAAATCAGATGTGTTGAGGGCTCAGCAAGTATTTTCCTATTCTTGACACAGTTAAGCATGTCTGATTGTGCCTCAGTTCTGCAGCTAATCTGTTTCTTTGTGTTTATTAGAAAATCAAAGGTCTAATCAGCTCTGAGGCAGCTGAGGAGAGGAAAACAGGAGGAGAAGAGGAGCAGAGAGGAGGCAGAGGCTATTTTTCAATCTAATGGCCAATTAAAATCAAGCTAAACGAGGAGGCAGGAGAGTATTGTCTTGAGCAGACCTCTTTGAGACTCTAATAAAATGTCAAAATACCACCTCGCTCTGGCAAAAACACTCCATCCCTGGATCACTTTCTCAATCTCTTCCTTTTAATTTGTTCCTGCTTTCCATGCCTTCCTTTTTCATTCTTTGCCATTTTTTTGACAAAATAAGAAACATTCAGTCTTGCACAGAAAGGGAAAAAATCCCCCACTTTCTCTCTTTTTTTTGGCTACTCTTCTAGCTGCCGTTCTTGCACTCCCACACACTGGCTTCCCTCTCATCTCTCTTTTTTATTTAGAAGGGCAAAGACACAGAAAGGAGAAGAAAAAAATGGAGCTATAGATTTGAGCTGCATACTGTATCAATTTTGCCCAGTTTAAATGACCCAAAAAAGGAATTCAATACTGCAGGGTCTGAAAAGGAGAGCTTAGTCCACATATTTATTGAATCCAGCCTTTTTGTCCAGTGCCAGCGCACTCTGTGGTTTTAGACTCCACTCCAGTGATCCAATGTGGAATGGAAATCCGATCTCCCTCCCTCACTCTTTCTCCCTGTTCTCACTTTCTTTTTCTGTTTTTCTTTTTCACCAAGCTTGTATCTAGTGTAGAGATGGCGGGATGAGGGTAAAGGGACATAAAGAGAAGAAAAACAATGCAGCACCAGTGAAGGTTATGAGGTTATCTACACAGGTGATGGCACAAGTGCAAGGCTATAAAGGACTATTATTCAACTCTCCACTGTAACATGTGGTAATCTGACATCGGTTGGTATTGATTTTTATAAAATGTTCTGGCTAACGTGTCTGTGTTGGTTCGCCCTGTACTATTCATCGTTTGCTATCCAGGAGCTGAGTATGAGGACGTCAAAATAGAAAAAAACTCTACAAAACATAAAAGGAAACATATATTAGTGTTACAAATGATGTTTTTTAACATACTGTATTCTCATTTGCAGATTATCACATACATTTAAGTCAAGATGTTCTCCCTTGTGTTGAGTACAGGTTTGCCATCACTTCTCAGTTTAAGGGAGCTGCTCTGCAGCAGTTAGCTATGACACACTAACTATGCCAATAATAAATGGTGTCAGGAAAACATTGCATAGTGCTACATTTATACTGTACTATAACAGATTGTGTTCAAGACTAGAAACCGTTTAACTGTGTTTTACTTCTTTGTTTTCATTTCTTCCTTTTTTATTTGTTCTCTCTCCACAGAGAACTGTACTACTCATGGTTGGGTAAATGTGATCACATCTAAAACAGTGAGATGCACATTATTGCAGATACCTTTGTAAACATTTATAGTATTGTTAAAGCTGATGAGGAAGTTGTGTGATATGGCGTGCTGGTGGTGAGAATGACATAAGCATGTCTAAAATCATATCGTTTCCAAAATTGTACAGTAACATGGGGCCTGTGTAGACAGATGTAGGGATGGGGAATGGTTTTTTTATAGTCTAATAGTCATTTCAGTGTAAGAAATCAAAAAGTTTTATTTTAACTAGCAGCTGGTAGTTATTAGGTACTTCCACTGGTGCTTGCCAACCTTCAGCAAAACAAAATAACAGGATAAGGCTTCAGTATCGACATGTTCTTGTGCAACATGTGTGGTGGTGTGAGATGTGATGCTGATGGAGTACAAATAAGACATATGTAGATCTACAGGTACCAGCTGAAAAAAAACAGTAATGAGAATCAGTGAAACCTCTGCCAGATAAAGCCAGCACACCACAAGTCTGACTACAACTGGTTCACTTGAATTTGAACCCTCAGGGCACAGGGAATACCGGGACTATTTTCCCAGCATACTGGATGTACCAGGACTTTTTCCAGCTTTCCCCAGCAATCAGTACCCTCCTCCAACCTCTCCACAGTTCACAGCTTGATAGGTTGATAGAAAATAATCACCTAGAAAGAAACCTAATGTTTGGACGCACAATGCTTGTTGTACCACATCATGGTGCATTTCACTTTGTGCGTGATGACTCGCTTCTGCACATTCTGGTTGAGGCTGCAGCCATGGTAAACCAATGAATTCATAAGATAACACAAGATGACAAGTGGCCAGACTTTTGGTCAAAGGATCAAGTGCAGTACTTTTGCTCACAGTACAACTGGCTTCTTGCCAAAGACAGGAAGAAGGTACGTAGCAAAGTCAGCTCACTTGGTACTCAGACAGAACAAGGACTTAGGATGTCAGACGAATGGGGTGGCTGTTTAATCATCATTTAGGGACGACAAAGGGAAAAAGCAAAATTCACTGCAGAAGAAAATCAAAGACTAAAGAGATTCAAGATCCCACATAAAAACCGTGGAGACTAAAAAGATAGCATTAGACAATTAAATGAAAAAATAAAAAATAAGACATGCGCAAGGCTAAATATGACAACCTGCAGAGGTTTAGGTCAGTGTAAAAAACTGGTAAGCATGGGCGTCCTTTTACTGATATGCTAACTCATGTAAAACTACAATGGACTGAACATGGGTGGAGTTTTACACCCAAACAACACATGCTGAAATCACTGACAAAGTTTCAACAGACATGAAAAAGAAAATAGTTGATGACATGGTAAAAAATAGAAGAAAACTCATGAGTCCACCACAGTTAGTGACAAGTCTGTGTTGGTGGTCTGTGTTAGAGCCGCTATTGCTAAAAACCAGACAGTATTTTTGAGCTTGAGCTGGATGGGACCACAGCAGATGCTATCACAAAGACACTGCTGGCCTTGATGAGCAGCTTTTGTCTTAAATTTAGTGTTGAAGGTGTCCTGAAGGAGGTCAGTGGTCTTAACCATTTCAAGTTTTTATTTTGACAAGCTGAAGATCAATGCAGGGCAGTTCTTTCACAGCATGGCAGGAAACATAAAATGTATGATGACTCCATCAACCTTGCATTTAGGTGATTGCCAGCTGATGGTTCTTCAGCCAAACAAATGGCCTGTGGGATAGCTGGATATACAGTATGGTGATGCAGAGGTGCTCTGCTTGTGACAGACTGAAAGTAGAGCGAGGAGGAAGTATTCAGGAATAGAAGGAGCAAAGGGGATCCAGGACACCGACAGACCTGAAGCCTCTAGTTGAAGCCGTCAGTGCCATTGGTGTGTCTACCAGTGAATGTGAGCGAGCCTTCAGCAGCATGAGCGGCATTCTTTCTGCCAAACTCCCTTGCTACCAGTAGGCTTTCAAATCAGGTTTTTATGAAGTGCAATGGGCCATCATTAGTTATTTAGGGTCATGGCTGGCAAAGGTAAGAAGATCTGCTGATAAGGGAGCTTGTGAAGCACCAAACCAATCAAGCAAAGATGAACCCAAGTCCTGCTGGAGCCTTTTTTAAGTAAGTAGATATCTTTATTTTAATGTCGATCGTCACTGTTGTCTTACTTTGTAGATGCAGACTACTGTTTTAAGAGTAACTACTAATATCTTACATTATGTGCAAACCCTACTGATGTATTTCAATTATTCAAAGTACTAAAAGTGGTACTTATTAGTTCCTGTGAATGAAATTTCCTCACATTCAAAACAAATGTTTTTTTTTTTGCTTATTTTTGCTTTCTCTGTCAGCCTTTGCCATCTCCTGTCCATACCAGTCCCTGCTGTGTGATGGAAATGAAGTCAGCTTGTTTTGTTGCCCTCCAGTAGATTTCACAAGTTCAGGCCGGATGACATTTTACATTTCACACATTTCTGTTCATGTTACCTGATGGCCAATTTAATATTCAACTTGTTTATGCTGGGGCTCCGTGTGTGACTGGTCAGTATTTTAAGTTTTTGAAGATACTGACATTTTATCAGATAAAAGTTAAGAAAATATAGTTAAAGAGTCGTGGGCCAGGCCTAATGCTGAGAGAATACATATACTAGATTACAAAAGAAAATTGTAACAGTAATAAGTTCTTAAATAAGTCTAAATGGGACATTTTACTTCTTTACGATTTTAAAGAGCTTTATTTTACCATGTTTATTTTTTCACTGTCATTTCTCATGTCCATGTTAACACCATGACGCTTGAAGTTAATAAAAGTCTCTCTATGACCCTTTGCCTACTTTAGAACTGGCTTTGTTAGTTTGTTCTTNAATTTGCCTAATTTAGAACTGGCTTTGTTGGTTTGTTCTTTGTAATTTCTGTACAATAAAACTATTGATCTATAAATCGATAGATAGATCTACATATAAGTATAATCCATATTGTTGCCCCATATTTTTAGGAAAAACTGACAGCCGGTCATTAAGGGGAGTACCGGCACCTTTTTTGTCCCACTTAAAGCAGCGACTACAGCCAGTCTACAAGTCTACATCTACAAGCATGAACAGTCATTTGAGAGAAAAGCATTCAACAGAAGGTCCATCCACAAGACATGCTACCCATCAGTTTTGCTAAAGGTTTTTTAAGTTTGTAAAGCCCGAGTTTAAGGCCCATCAAGGAAAGCCGTCAATCATCACAATGCTGATGAAACTGTAACAATGATACTGAGGGACTACTGGATTACTGGATTGAAAATGTGTCTCCCACCACATTTTCATTGATGGCGTTTGCCATAGAGTCGTATGCAGCAGTCTCAGTTTATCACGTACTTAACTGTAACAGACCAAAGTCAAACTAGAGCAACTGGTTAGCCAACACCGAACACCTTTCAGGAGTGTGGGCATTCAAAGAATTCTCAGTGATTTTGAAAGTCTATTCTTGCTTAAAATTCCCATGCCTAGATAGAAACTCCTCATTGTAATCTCATGGGATGGAAGGAATTTTTACCAGCCTAAAGTAGTATGGAAACAGCATACAGTAAAAATCCAGAAAACTATTACAAAATGCCAGGATTAAGGACATGAACCATAGTTGAATCTTCTATGAGAAATACTTTGAGTACTTATTTTGAGAGTATAACTGTAAATAAGTACTGTGACGGGACAAGACAACAGTCTGTAATCCGACATTAGTTGAGTTTATTAGACATTTTCCGTTCACCTAAAGTGCTTTAGTTTTTACACATGCTGAAACTAAACAGGCTGTATCAACATAGGCAACCATTTCAAATAAAGAATTTGACCATTTAATGGAAAATCTATTTAAAAGACTCAACTTGTTTCAAATTAAATGCTTGATTAATCCAAAAAGTAATGTTAAAATTTACATTGAACTTGGCAGACAAGGCTGGTAATTTGACAGGGCATCTTGGCATATTTTTGTGATGAACTAGGAATACAGAACTAAAGTGGTAATTTAGAAATGTCAGTGACCTGAGACGTCATTTCTATCCCTGATGCTACCCCAGGTTACTAGTTTTGGTGGTGGTGTGTCTCTCTCTGTAATGTTCTTCGCACTTCTGGTACCAACTTCAACATTCAACATAAAATCAAAACCACACTATGTAAATTTAAACATAACACAGGCAGAAAAGAACAAAACTCACATTTATATGGTAAAAATAAAAAAAAAAGAAATGAATTCCTGCTGAAATGTATTTCCAATGAGCCTTTGTAGTTGTTGAGTTTTGAAAATAGCCCAAACCCCCTCAGACAGAAATGTAATGTGTCCAGGTATTGTTTCTAATTATTATTATTACCATGTTGAAAAGTATTAGCAACATATTTTGTTCAGGAATGAAACACTTTTTATATAAAACTTAATAAGAATTAATCACTACTAAAAAGTTTATATTCAAACAAAATCTGGGTTTAAGGTCTCTTAAAGAGGTAGTTTGGGTTAATACTTGGATCAACAAAGCATGAGAATTTTGATTACAGAGACAGATCTTTAAGGTCTAAAACAAAGAATTAGCCTGAGTAACAGCAACCCTTACAAACAAGGTTTACTGTTATCTCAAGGTCCAGGTTAGTCCACATGGAAGTGACAAAAGAGGTCAGCTGCCTGTGTCCTGTTCTTTATATGTATGTGTAGCAACGTGTGTGTGTGTGTGTGTGTGTGTGTGTAACATATGACCTTTTTAAGATCCAGCCAAACTGCTAAACACACTCCCTCTGTGCCTGTCATTTACAGGTTGGCTATTGACGTCTTACAGTCGAAGCTCGGGGGACCGACAAGCGCATGCCAGCGTCATACACATGTAGGGTCTGCGTCAAGAGGCTAATACACACACACACACACACACACATTTAGAAGCCTGTCCCCTTAAAACTGGTAGACAAAGATGAATGTGATCAGAATCTTTTGATGCGTACAGTGTTTGTAACATACCTCAATTTTTTGGATCTGATTGATGATTAGGATGCATTTAACCTCCATGACGAACACTAAATAATCACATATGCTTTCTCGGCATCCACACATCTGTTTTTGGGATTTTTAGGGAGTTAGAAAGGCATGCACCCATTTCAAATCAATTTATACGTTTATTTTATCAAAGCCTGTTCAATATTATCTGCTGGCAACCTTGTGCAATGAAAGACCTTGTGGACAGCTGATCACTGCTTTGGCTACAGGCTATTACATGTCCCAGTGTGTCAGAAAAAACAATGGGAATCTGCTGCTGCATCCTCAGGCTCTCCCAGCTCTGCCTTTCAACACAGGTTAACACGTAAAACATCCCTTCTTTCTCTTGGTCAATGTCTCTACTTGCCAGCATCACCCCTGCCTCGAAGTGATCGGGAAATATACGCCCACATAAAGTAGATTGTTAGAATAGCCTGGGGGGGTAATTTTGCTGCGGAAACCTCACATAAGCTCCTTATCACAACACATTAAGACAAGAAAGGGAGGGGAATGCTACTGTCAGCTGTCCAGCCCTGTTGGAGAATGCAAGCCAGGCCGACTGCGACGGGTCAGTGAACAATACTAGCCAAAGGCGATGAAGGGCAAATGAAGGCCTTCTCTTCGTTTTCTCCTCAGAGACATCAATGTAGACATTTTCTTTAATTCTAGCCCATTTCTTTTCCCATTACAAGCATTTTATGGGGGAGGTTGTCTGTCTCTAAACTGTATTTTAAAATTTAGAGCTTGTTGTAAGCTGTACAGATTGTAAGGCCCCTTGAGAAATTGTAATTTTTGTCCTTTTAAAGACAAATCACTTTGTCAAAGGTTTTTTTTTTTTACTATTTAAATACTGCACACAATATGGTACCAGAAGAATACATATATACATATATATATATACAT